>JAZBGY010000642.1:0-47594 GCA_037414755.1 Lydus trimaculatus | reverse complement strand
AAAAAAAAAAACAAAATAAAATATGTGAAGCAATTAATAAACGAACGAATCACGAATTATAAACAAGAAGAAAGGAAAAATTCGAAAAATATTTCTTACAATAGAACAAAACTGTTGTGTAACAATTAGAAATAAACGAAAAAGTCAACTAAAACAATTCGTTAAATGTATAGTCTTCAATCGATAAATATTTAAAAGAAAGCTTTTCCTTTTGCTTATTAAAATCAATCTGAATGAATGAATGCATTTATGGAAATTTACACGATAAGAAAATATTTGGTGAATTTTCAATTTAAAACTAGACCTATTAGTTTAATTTTTGATGATATTTTTATATTTGTTATAATTAGTAAATTGATAAAAATGTTTGTGTAGAAAATCCACATTGTTTTGTTGTCATTTTCGTTTTTACAATCGAAAATTAACGCAATTCTGAAGGACAACAGCTAAACTTTTACAATTTCATAGTCGAATTATTTTTGTTACATATATTTTTTTTTTAATGATTTATTGGATTGAATATCAAATTTACTGAGAAAATTGTTAATCAACAACTTTTACTAAACTAACAACAAAACTCCATCAACTATAAACATTAATAATAATAATAATAATAGTAATGATGATGCTAATGATAATTAATTAATGTAAATTTAAAAATTTGTAATAAATCAACTGATTAGAATTAGGTTGAGATTAGATTTTAATCGTGCTTGTTGTGTTGCAATTTAATTCAATAAAATAGACTACGTTTAATGGTAAAATGGTAAAATTTTCACATTTTCACTCTATTAACGATTTTCACCGTATTTAAATGAACAAATCATCATTAATTAAACAATAATTAGAGTAATTAAGTTTAAATTAATCGATATTTACCGATAATGATGGAAGTTGTTTGAATTTCACTTCCAATCGTTTTGTTTATTTATTATTATTTTTTGTTTTGTTTAAACAAATTCTTTTAAAACAAACTTCAACACATATCCTATAAATAACTGTAAATTTACAACAAATATAATATGCACAATGTGTTGTAGTTGTGAATAAAACAAAAAGGGAATAGCAACAAAATGAAACAACAACGAAATGTTGAGCGCGGGTGGCGAAACGAACAAACAGCCGGCTAGCTCAAACCCGCCAACGAAACTGAAAGTGGTATCCGAGTGAAATATAATAATAAAGAGTGTGGTGGTCACTGGCCTAAGTATTACAGATATAAAACCATACCAATACAGTGTGTGTGTGTGTGAGTGAGTGTGTGTACCCACCAAAGATGGATAGAGACATGGGAGTCCCTCCATCAATGGTGGGGTATCATCATTTAATAACATTGGAACTTTTATCAACAGTTGCATTGTATCAAAGCCACGACAATGATGATGTTCCTCTAACTATAATAAACAAACTAACTAAATTCGTTATTGGGTGGATGTGGTTATCTGTTGTCAACTGAAGAATCGGGAGCATCCTACAAGTTATCATGAATAATAAATACAGTTCGATGATCTGATTTACGAAGAAACTTTTATTGCATTTTTTCCGAGTTTTTCTTCTATTTGTTCCTATAAAACAATAACTGATTTTGACATTGGAATATTTTAATATTATAGGATTTTCCAATAGAGCTACTTTTCTCTGATTTGCGGAAATTTCCGCAATGTCGCTCAAAAGGTGATGTAGCCGGGGGACAAGCAGACGCTTTTTGTAGGCAAAGTTGATATCATCCTTTTTTATTTTATCAAATTGTACAAGAACTCGTGCTACTTGTAACAAATGTTCAAATTCTTGTCCAAAAATCACAAATTGTTCTTCAAGAATTTGGGAGAAAGTCTTTACATATACCACTAGTTCTTATTCAATTTCTTGCATTCCTTGCAAACAATAAAGTAACTTGTAAAGTCATTGACAAGTTATTCAAGAATTCATTCAACTTGATATTGTCTAGGGGTATGATTACACTATCAAGTTTTGCTTGTTCAAGTTGCTTAGTACCGAGTAAAACCATGTAAAAAAGCGACTTGTAACAAATTGGATAACTTGTCAAGCTTATGAATTATATTGACTTCTCAAGTTAAATGAATTCTTAAATAACTTGTCAATCGAGTGCGAGAAGGACGAAAACACGAAGCATTTTCTGGAACTAATACACTGAACAAGAACTCGTCGTATATGAAACAGCTTCTGTACTTCTTGAGGAAGAATTTGTTTCTTTGACCATAAATTTGAACAAATAATTCACAAGTAGTACGAGTTATTGCTCAAATTCTTGGTTCCAAAATTGTTTCAAGTTGCCGTCCTTTTCGCACTTGGTGAAATCAATCAAGCAACTAATCAAGTCATTGTCAGCTTATCCAATAATTCATTTAACTTGAAAAGTCAATATTGTCCAAGACTTTGACAAGTTATCCAATTTGTGACAAGTCGCTTATAAGTGTGTTTACATTATCAAGTTTTACTTGGTACAATCCAACTTGAATAAGCAAAATTTGAGAGTGTAATCGTACTCTAAGGAATTGACAGACTGGCCAATTTGCTACAAGAAATCTTATGAACACACATCTAGATACCCGTACTCACAAAGGAGGTGCATTATCTGGACTAGTGAAACAAGTAATTAGCGCTTTTCTGAAAATCGAGCAATTCTAATCGAGTTTCAGCAATTTTATTAAATTATGTGAGGTAAACTGTGCCTAGTCGTTCTTTTACTACTAGCATTTCAACACCTTTATAGGAAAATTTCGACTGGAAATTTCAATGGGACACACTGTAGATTAAGAAAAATCTATTATCAGATTCGTCAGAATTAGGTAACATTTAGAATTTTTAACTTAGAAATAGAAAAATTAAACTCACCTTAGAATATGTCGAGTGTTTTTAGCATCAGTCAATTTGGCGATTTGATAAAAATTGACCAATACGAGATAATATTTCAGGTATTTCTTGATTTATCTCAATTGTTCCAATCAATAAATACAGACTGTTTCATCTAATGCTGCAGTTCCATTATATTATGCTAACGAAAAAAGGAAAACGATAAAAACAATTGAATGTACAATGTCTTGATAGCAAAAAATGTTCTTGTAGATAGTAGTGTTTGGAAAATGGAAAAATTATACAATAATGTTGTAGTTTTGTAATAAACATAATCGTGCCGTGACACTGAACTCGACTCATTTGTTATTCAAATTGCTATTTTTCCGATTTTCTTTCGTAGGAAATGAGAAATTTTGTCAATGAAAGAATCATGTGCTTATTCTACACATTCTAAATTTTCAGCTGAAAGCTGAAGTAATTGGTTTTCTCCATTTGCCAAAAACACTTCTACTAACAACACATTATTACACCTGTTAGTCTCAATGATTTCTATCCTTTTCCTTGTTCGTTTACAAATGAAGGAACTGCAGCGTTAAAGGCGCAAAACACGTAACGACTTATCCTACTGCACATTGAACTGAACGTAGAGAAAATGGTAGGGCTTGCTGTACAACCACTTTCTCTACACACATTTCGTAGTGCTGTAGTTCAAATTATTGCAGACGGTATGTAGTGTACAGTGGATTACTCGATCAATTCGCCCAAACCATACAACAGAAAAATTGCAACTGCTCCAGCTGTGACTCTACACACGTTCCAACGTGCGTTCAAGCACGACCATTAATACAATATTTTACGGAAGCTTCGTACTGCGAACGATTTAATCACCGTATCCTGCAAAACATCAAATTTGCCTACACACGTAACGATTTATTGTTGCTGCAGCAGTATCGACCGATGTTGTACTGCATGCAGTACGATAAATCGTTATTTGGGGAGAGTCCATTAGATCAAACACGCTATTACTGTACAGAAAATCCGACTTAAGAGATTCAATAAAATAAAGTTCACAATAGCAGCAAAGGACTTGATGGAAATGGTTGAATTTTGCCAACATAAATAAATATTTAAAATTTGTTATGATGACAAACTGTCCAGATGTTTGTTTAAAAACCCAAAGCAGGTAGTTTTGAGAATTGTCATCATGACAAATTCAATATTCATTTATGGTGGCAATATTTAACCATTTCCATTAAGTCCTTTGCTGCTGTATCTATTGTGAACTAATTTTAATTATTTCACTGGATCTCTTAAGTCGCTTAACAGGCTATAGTTCATTTTCTAAAGATTATAATGTGAAATTGATTTTAATGTCGAAATAAGTCAGGTGTTATCCCAAATTGGAATATCTTGTATCTGGTTATTATCAATTAATGAATCCTATTTTCAATTGTCATTTCCTAAATAACACCTTTTTTTATTTAAAATGATTTGATTTTCTTTTATTAATATTGTGCAATATTTTGAAATATTTAATAAAACACCAATGATTATAGATAAAAGAACAATCAAAATATATAATTAAACATTTGGTAATTTCTATAAAACATCTCTGTTATAAAGGTATATAAATGTACCTATAGTGAGTGCTGAAAGCAAAATTAAATCCTTGAGATTTTTTGATAGATTTCCACACCTCCACGACATGAAAAGAAGAAGAAAAAAATAACAACAACAACGATATTTATTGAAAATGTTCAATTTAATTAATTTAATAACGATAATGTTGTTGAAAAGTTTAAGCCAAGCCTGGAATTTCCTACAAATTATTATCGTTTATCAGAAAAATTCAATTTTGTAGGCGGCGCTCTAGAAAACGGTGGTGTCCTTGCGAGGTATTCGGGCGCCACAAGCAGGTTGGGGTCGTGTCCATTGCATCATTTAAGAATTAATTTTGTTAAATTGAAAATATTAAGAATAATTAAAAAAAAAACAATCTGCTGTTATCGTTTATCACGATTCTCTTTCAATTCTACAACAAATTATGAATTAATCCATTTAATAGACATTACGTTACAACCAAGGTGACGTTATCGATTATTACAAAATCAATATATGATTATGAAGATTGTTAAGAAATATGTGTCGTACGACAGATGGGCATCGAACAAAGATTGAGTTTATGGCATTTCGGATGAATACAAGTGAAAATTATTATTAATTATTGCTAAAATACTTGAGAGAGAGGGAGAAAAAAAAGAAATTGTATACATTAAAGCTGGTTTTTATTGATGACAACCTTGTATCTCTTCATTATTTTAAGGGTAGTAGGATTCTCTATTCACTCAATCTGTCTCTATAGTTGGATAATTGAGTTGCAACATCAAGTGCACGTGTGTAGATATTCGAAAATACAGTTGAACGAACTTGATTTGGTCGACTCGACTTTACAGCATTAACAAAGATCCATCCTGTTCTACTATTTTTAAAGAGAAATGTTCTCAGTGGCGCATTATAGGGTCATGGAGCCTCAGCTAATTTTGAATTTGGGGGCCCCATTTTAACAAATTTAGATAAAATCTCATTCAAAATAAATAAAAAAAATTAGGTACACGACATTTATCAGTGGCGTCAGTAGGGGGTGCGGCCCTCACCGGATGACACTCAACATTTTCAAACGTTAATGTTAATTTTTTTCCCAAATAGATTGTTGCAAGGCCACTTCAAAATGGTCCTTTCTTGTTTGTTGAGGAACTGCTACGGAGTCTTAAATTCATGTATTTTAACAATTATCTATTTTATCCGAATATTCTGCTTAAAAACGGCAAAAAGATTTTAGCCAAAAACTGCAAGTTTTGCTCTAACTCCATTAGAACAACCGAAAAATTCTGCTTAAAAACGGAGGACCTCACGGTAATTTCATCAAATCAAGCGATAATTTCCAAACATTCTTATCCAAAACGGTGATTTTTTAAATATGCTGCCCAAAAACTGTAAGTGTTGTGCTAATTTATCAAAATAGACGAAATAGCGACAAATTTTGCACCCATGAGGGAGAATGGAGCAAAGTGGTGACATCATGAATTATCGCACTGGCTGATACCAATGATAATAAGGCTACTACATTTAGAACAATTAAATGTAATTCAGAAGACAGCTGACTAACTGATACATTCAACCAAATAATTTGGGCGCCACCTATTAGTTGGGGCTCTTTGCAATTGCCCTTTTGCCCATAAGGTAATATCCCGGTGAATGTTGTTGTGTAGGCCAAGTCAGATTTGATTCAGTATACTGTTTGCACCTTCTACTCTTAATCTACTAGCTGCTGTAGATTTGCTATATTTTAGAACAAAATAATAAATGTAGCTTTCCTTACTCGGTACGCAATATATTACAAGAAGATAGAATTCAATATTTCTACCAAAATTGTATTGATATCAATGCTGTAATGTTAGAATCTGATAAACAACCCAAATGCCGATCCAAAATGGTCATCTATGGTTAGAATTTTGTGAATTTAGTGGGGGGAGAGCTAATTTTCCCCAATGGAAAATCTGTTAATGCCACCTTGTCATTATAAAAGTGACTATTATGTACAAAATCGATTAAACTAAGATCAAAAATAAATAAATTAATTATGTAAATACATTCAAGATAATTAACATTTTGAAATTATTCAATAAATATAGAAACACTTAAACATAATTATTTATCAAGATTAAGTTGCATCTGTTTAATATTATTGTTGTTTAATTATAATAAATCCGAAACAATAAATATAATTCTTTGACAAAATTTATAGAAAAACAAAACGAACGATGATTATGAAATAAGCCTTGTAGCTTTGAACTCCAGTCCTATTTATTGATTTATTTATTTTTTTCAAATTTTTTTGTTTGAATAATTATAGATTTAAATCTATTGATAATGATATCGATAGAAGATGGGTTGCTTAATTTTCATTAAAAATGAAATTTATTTCCTTTATTAATCAAGATTATCACCGGATCCGGATCTAGCCTTCATTACAACTGAAAATAAGTTGTAATTCTATAGATATTTGATTTATTAAATGAAATACTTGAGTAATATTTAATAATATATTGTTGAAAGATTTTTAAATTATTGATTTCAGTCGGAAAGTTACTATAATTTGTTTTTTTATTTTATTTTTCGTTTTGTTGTTATCAAGAGATAATTATTGTCGATTTTATATAACGAAAAATGTAATTGTTGAAAGTTCGTGTATCGATACATACTCATTATTTATTAGCTAATATCAGTTCAATGTTGTTTAACAAATGTTTATTATAATAATAACGGTTTTTTGGCTGCAACTTTCAGGGTTTTGAAGAGAAATCCAGACATTGCCACCTATATTCAGGATTTTTCTATATAATTCAAGGATTAGTGGTGGAATTTAGATAAACATCCAAATTTGTATAAATTTTTCTAACAATAAATAAATATTTGTTGTTTTCTTAAGAAAAAAAAATTCCTGAAATGGCTTCAATTCTCCATTAATCGACTTCTTTAAGAGGATTGTCATCAATTCAACAAGTCGTGTTTTCAGTTTCGCAAGCCGACCTGAATGGCTGACAGTACAAGGTTGGCGGCTTATACAGTGACCACAGGTCAACAGGTCAACTTCGGAATGCCTCTCGCCTACTATAAAAATACAACTTTCAATGATAATTGAATCGAAACAGCACAATTATTTATAGCTGGCGCTCTAAATTTCCAAAATTTACCACATACATACTCGATTTTCAACAAATTTTTGTAATTGAAAAACAACACAAAATTGATTGATCGTCGGTGTTTAAATCACGAATAAAGGCTCATATTGTTTATTATTTGTACTAGCACACGTTTCCACCAATGTCATATTAGCCAATAGTAACAATAACAACAACAACAACAACAACAACAACAACAACAACAGCGTAGGAAAATTGGCCACGACCATCATGTACTAATATTTCTTTCTCATTAAAATATAAAAGAGAAGACGTGAAAAAATTAGTGATGAAAATTTATTGTCAATCAGGTTTATCTACTATCTAATCAAAGAAGAATGTAAAGATTGTTCTTGACACAATTTTCATCAAATTGTTATTTTTTCTTGATAATATAGAAAAATAATTACTGGTATTCTTCTATAAACACACACACATAGTCCATCAAAAACACCTTTTCTGTATAGATCCGTCAAGCTTCGCTGATTCGCCCTCAACCTGTCCAACGCAATCTTTACATCAGTGGTGTTTGTTCGTTATTTATCATTAATTAATCTTCATTAATTATATTATTAGAAGAATTATCTAAGACTTCTGTTGACTAACAACAGTAATATTTATAAATTGTTGTGTATAAAGCTGTGATTTGTTGGATACGCTCTAATTACCACTAGAATTGTTGAGGACGAACTTATATAGCAAACAATATATGTTAAAGGAAAGCGGATGAATTTCATAATTCTCCCTACAAGACAGCTGTTATTAATAAAAGTCCTTAAATAATAGATTTGTAATTTTTCAGTATGATTGCTAAATATTCGTTTAAGAAAGGTCAAGACCATATCGACTCTATTATGATTTAATTTTTTCACATAATGAAAGTTTTAACAATTCATCTACTTTTTACTTTATTTTTGTTTTAATTTAATTTAAAACTTTCAAATAAGAGTCGTGCCGTGCCGTTTAGAATTATTGTTGGATTTGTTCAAATTGGTCTTGATTAGAAAATTATTGGAACTATTGAAAGTGATTAACATTGACAATAAATACACAACTGACTCCTTTAATTTTTAGACCGTAACGATTGTGTAACATGTATATCGTTGTAATAAAACGGATTAGCAAAATCGTATGAGATTAATGGAAAATTAATCAAATTTTATTATTGTTACTATGACGGACTAGTTTCAGTGTCGCCTAAATTGCCAATCAATGATATAAAGTTTCATATCAGTCCAAAACCCAAGGGTAGATTGCCACAATTTGATGTTACAATACTGGCAGTACTTCAATTACAAAACATGTAGTTTGTTAAGAAAAAACAGCAATTATTACCGACTACTATTATAGAAATAAAAATGATTTAATAAACAACTACAAAGTTGTCCGGTAATATTGCAAAATTATGAACAATCCAACAAAATTTACCTTAAAATTACAATAAACAACCTAAAATTGAATGCACTACTAAGAATATCCTGATTTTATCGAAATTTGTGAGAGACTTCAACGATCGATCAAGCGACGAAATCGGCTGAAATCTCCCTGAAACCCACTTTTAACTCTCATAAACCACATTTAAAGCTGATTGTTTCAAATTTTCGTACTATAGAGACAACAATCTAGAAGCTAGGCTATTTTGTTTATAATTAAATTATAAATTTCCACGCTTTCACTGAAGTGGATTTATTTTAATTATCTTTTTTTTTTTATCTCGATGTTAATCTCTTGATTGTGCGGCCAATTATGACAGTTACTCACTTGTGTCTATTACTATTAAGAGGAAATTAGAATTATTATCTTTAAAGCTTTTGTAAAAATTTTTATTGTTGTTACCACAATATAAAGTCGGTTGTTTGCTTTTAATTAAATGTCGTTATTTATCCAGCTGTATATTTAAACCAATTTAAGACGATTAAAATGATGAAATCGTCATTGTTTTGTATCAATAACAACGAACAATATGTGATCATGATGATGGTGATGAAATTGGTGACAATGATAGTGGAAAAAAGTGTCAAGTTGTCTTCTAAATTCGCATAAATTGCAACATTGTATTATATTTTTCCAATAATTGCTATAAGAGGAAACTATCAAATCAATCAATTACACAACAGTCCTTGTTGTGGTTGTTAAATTTGCGTGCCATTATAATGCGGTTTATAATAATGCATTTGATTATTTTATTGACAATTATTGCATAATTTCCGACATTTACATCCTAAAATTTATATTAAACCACTTAACTATTAAACTTGGTAATATTTATTAAAATAATAGCATATTTTTCATAATAAACCTTCAATTAACCTATTTGTAGAAAATTGTTGTTTCTGTATATATAATAAATGAACAATATCACCACCTACATGAAATCCGAGAAACTCGGCCAAATTCCCCACGAACTTATTTGAGAAAGAAGGCCGTAAGTTGAATTACAGAATTACAGAATAACAAAAATCATTTCCAAGATTTACAAATTGAAATCACATTAATCAAAACTTGTATAAAAGAATAACACAATCCGATAAACACGAATTTGAAACTTTTAATTAAACAATAGAAATCAATCTTTTGTAAAACAACAGGTGGTTGGATGATAATGTAAAAGATGAAAACAGGTATAACAATTTGGGTTAATTTCGGCTTTTATCTGACCAAGACAAGACTAGATTTGGAAACTATTTTTTTGTTGTTGTTGTTGTTTAAATAAATAATACATTTTGTTTGATGACCATTCAGATTTTCTACTGAAACTTGTATTTTATTATGCGTATTGCGAAAGATAATGACATACGTCCACCCGCATCAGGCGGTATTATCTACTGGACATTGAGCACAAGGGCACATGTCACTGATGTTGTTATCCTATTATTACCTGAAAATTGTTACGACATCCTCCATATACAAATAAACATACGACATTGATTCAAAATTAATGGAAATATCCTGAAAGGAATTGAAGAATTTGCAAGTTCATCAAGTGGAGTCTCCTAATTTACAATCGATTCAATAAGAACTAATTAAAAATGATTGACACATCTGAAATCTAAACTGATAATTATACCTGGCAAGATACGTACGAAACAATAAATTATATGTAAATGAGATAACTGTTGATTATTCCAGGAGCTCGACGTGAATATGTTAACAATCTGTAAAACGAATTCCATCGACAATTGATTTTTTCTTGTTTATTCCATCCTCTTTTATACATCTCTCTCTCTCCTTTTGTGTTATATATTTATTTATTAAGAGAGAAAGTTGTGGAAATCCTGCAAATTTCGGCAATGTTGATCAATAGAAAAAATGTACACTTTTTTTATCTCATTTAAATCCGGAAATTATAATCTTGTAAATGATCTCATATCTCAACGTAATTATCATGAAAGTTTCAAAATTCGATCACTGATAAATTTAGATCACAACAAATAGAGACAAGAAGTGATTTAGAGGTTTGATAATAATCTAAAGTAGCTTAAAAAATTTCAACAACAATCATTAATAAATCATTAAAGATAATTGTTGTATTTTAACAATATCAATGTATTTTATAGTTCTTGGTTAACTATATAGTTATACATATATATATAATCACCAATTAATTATCAACAACGTTAATTGTTTTACACCTGCACAAAAAATGAGTTGATGAAGAAACAAAAGGTGTGTTAAATGCCAGTCACGATGTTATGGTCATTTGTCTTGGAAATTATATAATTTCAGTTATTGACAGTAAATTCTAAATCAGTTAATTACGCCAATTTTCAGCTGTATTGTTACTACATGAAAACAACAATGATAATTGTTGTTATTCTTTATCGAATTTTTTTCCCCCATAAATAATGTGTATCTTATTAGAAATTAATTATGTTGCAACTATTTAGTTGAACTTGTTTTGTTGTAGTTGGTGTTGTTGTTGTCAATTTTTTGTTTATTTTCTATATACACATAAACAACACCCAAGACTGGGTCAAGAGAAATTGCTTGATTTAAACCTAAATATCTCACATTTTATAATTTATGTTTCATTTAACTTTTATTCGATCGAGATTTTTATATTTTTCAGGTAAAAATGAATCATTTGATCTTTTGTTTGAAATTGTACAGAATCAATGTTGATAGTCTTTTTTCACAGTTTTGTAGTTGATGATAATTCCGGTGAAGAAAGTGACTCTTCATATATTTTTATCTTTAATATTTGCTCAATTATATAATTTGTCGATTGTTGAGAGATTCTTTCAAGCCACTAAAGAAGTAACAAAACGTGAAATGGAAACAATCATTATTTACGTATGTGTGAAATTATTTAATTTAAACAATAATAAATAATGTAATTTAATGTTTGTATAGGAGCTATTTAAAGTTTCAGTAGAGGATTCACTTTCTCATTGTTATGGTGGTTTTTATGCATGTTGAGTACGTGACAATAAGAGGCTTCGTGACAGATGCAAAACGATAGAAAGGATTGTTGTAGAGTTTTTAATCGTTGAGCAATAATTTTCAACATGATCTTTATCAAAAATCAATACAATCTGAATCTTGAATTGTTCAAAACCAATTTATCGATTTGCAGAAATCCTCTTTTATTCTTCATATTACTGTAAAAGTCGATGTTATTAAGAAGAGCACGGTATTTTGCAATAATTGTAAAAATGGTATATCGGACAAGTCACTTATTCAAGAATCTAACATTAGCAATTGCAATATTTCGGTTTTGATTTCAATATGGGAAACATTAACTGTTTTGACATAGAAACATAGAATTGAACTTCTTACAATTCAAAGCCTTGACATTAATTCTAATTTCATTAACACGTACATGTTTGGTATAAGTCAGCGACGAAAATTGAAAAACTATTTGTTTTCAGACATACAAACAAATTTATTTCAGGAAAACTGGAATGGATGGTTTGTTTAAATTTAAAAAAATATGGTTTATTGTTGGAAATGGTGGATGCGCCGGGGATAAATTTCTATTCAAATATTCCAATTTCTATTTTATTTCAATCAAAAAATAAAATAATATAGAAAGGAATAGAAAGGACTAGCTAATCTACAGTAATTGAAATATTCTAAATTTTAACACGAGTACAATAATATAGGATAGGTCGTGGTCTGTTTAAATGGTTGCCTTTCTCAACCTCTTATTTCTTCTATCTTCTGTGACCACATTGGGAATTTTTACAGTCTTGTAACTACTAATTTTTGACTTCTAAATGGCGATTTTTCACCAAATAGACCGGTTGAGTTTCTGTTTTGTTGGTGTTTGTCGATACACTGACAATAGGAAATAAAAATGCTACAAAATATTGTCGGAATTTTGATTTTGTATTCAGTGCTTTTCCGAACTAGTCTATATCGTTCTATTTGTATTTAACAGTAAACTGAACTAACTTGCGACTAGTTGTTTCCACTATACACTATAGAGTGACTGTTCGTAAATACGCTAAAACTCACTCCAAGTCTCATCAACTGTCTCCGAAAACATGAGTCTTCAAAAGTCTGTAAGAAGTTGCAGCTTTGTTTCCTTCTATACGAGTTGGTATTGGGTTTTTGTTGTGTCTCTTTAGTGGAGAATCGCCTTGATAATAATTTTCTGTCTAAGATTTTACGTTTGAAGAGCAAACAAATTTCAGACCACACTTAATATAAAGACGCGTCTCTACACGGACACATTTAGCCGGCAACATGCTGCCTGTATCAAATTTCTCGCGCAGGTGGCAGCGCAAGTCAGTATAGTTTTGAGTGCTGCTCGAGCAGCACAGCCAACGCTTGCAATTTGCTCTATGTGAGAGCTATAAATGAATAAACATCAAAGGAACTTTACAAGTAAAATATGTCCCGTGTAGTTGTGTTTTAGAATCATAAAACACGGTTAGTTTGTTGCACTGCGAATAATTGTAATAAACTTATAATCCTTGGTGTTTTGAGCACTGTATGAAATATAAAATCCTAAAATACAAAAAAGGGCAGTATCGGTTATATTTATCTATTATAAATAAACCACAATAAACCCGGAACAGTAAAATCATAGGCATAAAGCAGATAAAGATATCGAATGTTTAATAATACATTTGTTGATCTAGTATGCATCGAAGCAGCATGATCTGTAGATCTGAAGGTGGGGTATTCTTACCAGTGATAAGAAGAGTAGAGTCTTGATGTAAAATATTCTACCACTTCAACGCTCTATCGATTCTATATCGCTTTAATTTTCATAAAGTCTGCAAGAAGATGCATTTGAGTGTCTTTTTGCTATAAGGCTAATCCTTTTATCACCTCTGTATACCGTTTTTCACTGTACTTTTCAAACATTATCGTTTGTTAACGAACAAACAGTTCATGGTTGTTTTTCTGTTAAAAATTCTACAAACCTACGAAAGTTGTGTGACCTGAACTTCTAGTAAGAAACAAACATTAACCAGTCTTATGAGTTTCGACTCAGTTGAATAGAATCGAAAGAGACACCCTCTGACCGCATATTATCTCGTAATCTTTTTTCAACTTTTTGAAAATAGTAAGATGGGTAATGTCTGTTTTTTCGTTTTAAGCTTTGGCGGTTTTGCTGTATATCATCCGACAGTGCCGAATATATGTGAGTACCCTTATTTGAAAGCATCATAACATAAGTCAACTGTGATTAAAACGACGTCAATATTCCTTTGAATTTCTTATGGCAAATGTCTGCAAAACTAAAATGAAAATAATTGAGCAATCGGTTGAAATGGTGGATGCGCCGGGAGAGCTGCGACATTTTTCACAATAACCAGACTGTAAATCCTCGTAAATCATTTTTTTTTATAATTTTTGATATTTAAACTTGATGGTATGCTACAAAAAATCATTTAATACTTCTATAATCAACAGAAACGTCTTAGAACTGCTCTTCATAATTTTTAAAGTGAAAAATCCGAGAGGTTTCAGGTTCTATTGCAACATTTCTTTTACAGTTTATCCACCGAAACATTTCTGTTCGTGCCTAAAATTTGTTTTGATTTATTGGTTCCAGTTATGGTCTAATGGAAGACTAATAGACTGAAATAAATATTTCACTATTAATTTAGTAATAAACAAGTTATTTGACTCTAAAAACACCGTTTTGTGAGTACAAAATTTATGCAACTTCTTATATTCATCTGTATTGTTAGTTACGTATTTGTGAATATTGCTCCGATAGGATTTTAATTTGAATTTCTCTTCGCCTTTCTTTCTTAGAATTGACCAAGGTGGTGGTCGTTCAACTTTTTAAAGTCCATTAAAGTTTCGAAATGGAAAAATAGCAAATACACTATAAAAGGAATTAAATGAAAATCAAACTGATGTTATAATTCAATCATATATATCTATAAAATAGATAGATAGTGTGAAACTTGATTGCAATGATATACCTATATAACAACAACAATTCGACCATTACGACAAAAGTGAGAGACGACTTGTATTTGATATCATAAAACACATTAAAACGTGACTTCGAATACAATAAGAATAATAAAAGTAACAAGTAACGCATAGTTGTTGCATTGATGATTTTTCATCGTTTTAAACTAGAAACAAGTACAAAATAGAAAAATTGAGTTAGAGCGTTTAAGGCGTGTCTGAGAGTAAATCTAGATTGGTTGATTGCTTCAGTTAACAAATCCTACGTTCAATTCTGCGATATCTATAGCCTTGATAGGACATTAATTAACACCGGAGTGAAATCAAAAACACTAGATGCTATACAGAAGCGGTGCCAGAATAAAATGACCTGGGGGACAAATTATGGGCATTACAAACCAATCGATCTGACTACTGCATTTTTAGAAAGATTCACGATCTTCATGGAGCTTCATTTAAATAAAATAACAGCTTTGTTAGGAACTCTGAAGTTGAATAACTTCAAAATTAGTATCCTTCTTTCAATATTTAAGAGACCTGTCTGAGCTCTTCTCGAATTAATTCTAATAGCTTCCATCGGATTTGATGTGGAACAAGAGACGTCAAAAAACAATCAGAATTTTGTTGGAATTACTGTAGGCATAGAATGGAATCGTTGTTTTTTAAACAGACGTCCTGTCCATTTGTTTAAAAATTAATTCAACAATCTAGAAAGTTATGTACTAAGTGAACCATATTAAACTTCCTTATAATCGTACTATACTTTCATGATACATCTTAAGTTAATTATCGACTAATTATTATTCATAATGGCCAATTCTTGATAGACAAAGCAATTGAAGTAAAAGTATATCAGTTGGTCATAATTTGCAATGTTTCCTTGAATTTGCTATAAATTTACTAATCGATAATATCCAAATTGGTACATTAATGTTGAAATACACATTAGACTGCATTTTAATTTTTTTCATCAAAGAATTGTTTTAATTATCTACGCTTCATAATCTTCAGATTCGTTAAATTCTTGTTTAAAAAAAAAAAACTACAACATTTTTACATGGTGGTTATGAATTCGAATTAATTGCAAATTCCCCTCCTAATTAAACTGAATCCAAGTGGTATAAATTCGATTCGTTGAAGATATTTCGTTAGTGACTTGATCGCATCATCACTGCAAACATTCACTTAGCTGTGGTAGAAGTAAGTAATATTGCACGAGTTTTCCGTAGTTTTTCTTATTGAAAATCAAAATATTTCCATCAATATTTTCAGATTTTCGATTGCAACAATGTTCCGTTTCGTAGTCATCACACTTTGTTCTGGTAATTTCATCATTAAAAACTATAATTTTCTTAGATAGATAATAATGAATTGAATTACAGTTGCTCTCGCCTCAGCAGGAGTATCTAAACAAAAGTTAAGCATTGTTGTTAGCGAACCACAAGCTGAAGGTTCTCACAGTTACGCTCAAATTGCTGGACATGGTTATGGCGGTGGTAAAGCTGGTGGTTATGCTTCCAGTGCTGAACTCACCAGTCTTGCCCATTCATCAGCCATACAAGCCAAATCAGCTGTCCAAAATCAACAAACTGCTGGCAGTCAAGCAGCTTTCGGTGCTCAAAGCAGTCTAGCTCAAGCCGCTCTAGGGGTAAGAAATCAAACAAATTAACCCAAAATAACTAAAATTTGATTTTTGTATTTCCACCAATTAGGCTGCTGCAACAGCTCAAGCTGCTCTTGTCGGTAAACAAGTCATCGTACAAGGTTTAGAACAACAATTACAAGACGCTGAAAGACAATTACAAGCCGAAATCGCTCAATACCAACAAACACAACAAGCTGCTATTGCTGCCGCTGAAGCTGCCCAACAATCCCAACAACAAGTTGCTGCATTAACTGCTGCATTAGCAGCAACACAAGGTGGATCAGCAAATTCTGCTAAAGCAGCTAGTGAAGCTGCCGGTGCTGCTGCATCACAACAAGCCATGATCCAAGAAGCTAAACAACGTATTGGTAGTTTATCTGAACAATTACATAATGCCATCAATGAATTAAGAGCAACTGAAGCATCAGCACAAAAAGCTGCTGAATCTGCACAAATTGCACAAGGTAATGCAGCTGCGGCTGCTAATGCTGTAGCAACTAGTGCTGTCCAAAGTGAGATTAGTGCACATGAATATGATGATAATGATGGTTACCATCACCATTAGATATGTAATATGTTAGAGCGATCATTTTCACTCATTTTTTTTTTGTAAATATGGTTCATTCCATACATCATTATACATTCATAGATAATAAAATTTACTTAATTGAAAAATACCTTAGTTTTTTTTAAAGTTTATCGAATAAAACCTTTAATTATTCAAGAAAGTCTTTACGCTCCAATGCGTTAAACATTTTGATAAAGAATTCATTAAAAATGTAAGATGAATCAAATGAGACTTCCTAGATCTTGTTTTATATAACGTTTATATTGAACAACTACTAGCAATTATCATATATAACAATCTAAAGCATTTTTGAACGAGTTCAAAGAGGAAATTTCACTTTTAATTTAAAGTCTTGATTTATTGTTTCTTACAATTTCAACTACACCACCTGGCAAATCAGCTGCTTAACAACACAACCAATATTTAAAAAAAAAATTGGCTCACTTTAATTAGAAACAATTGTTACTGCTGATTTACGACTTTAGACAAATATGGGCGTCGTTTTTGTAGAACAAACAGCTTTTACTTTGACAAAATATTAGTGGGCAGTAAACTAGAAGAACGCCAACAATAAAAGAAGGGCATTGCAATACTTTAGGTGTGAGAGTTTTGCTAAATTTACGAGGTTTTGAAAATGCAGTACCACAGCTGTACTGTATTTCTATCCTAACAATAAGATTAAAATTGTAACAGGCTTTAAGATGCCGCTAGACTGAAACACCGGAACAAGGCCGCATCTAGAGCTTTGCGTGCCATCGACTAATAAACAAAAATGAAAGCCACTTTCTGTGTATAAACAAGAATGCAACAATGAAAGATACCCCTATTTTCAGCAGTCCCTTGTCACTTTTCTATAATAGTGAATGCGGCCCTGAATTTAACGAGTTAACAGATTAGATATTGTGAAATATTTAAAATTAAAAAGTTGTAATTGCCAAAAACAAAAAAAATGAAGCTCACATTTTATTAGAGAATTGTAATGAACAATATTCTGCTTTCACTCAAATGGCAAATGCAATAACCATAAAAACAGCATTCATATCACCCATTAACATGTTAGAATTACAACGAATTATTACACGTTTTAATTGATCGTTTTATTGAACTATTTCTGAAACCTTCAAGATTGCTGCACAATCAGGCCGCCTAAGGGCCAAGAAATACCCATTTACATATAGCAATATGCTATATCACGTAGTCATTGTTAAATCTATCAATAGCAATAAGGAAAACAACTCTGAATCTCGTCAATAATTAACAAACAGCCGAATTCTTTTGCCATAAAGTAACTCGATTTATAAGTCGTCATTTTCACTGTTCTCAACAATACCATTTCAGTAGAATTATCTTGGCTTTATCATATTTGGATTAGAGAGAAACTCGGAGATTCTTCAAGATATTTAAACCAGATTCTCTTCACATATACATATGTAGGTACATAGAACAACAATAAAAAAAAAAGAGAAAAATTAAAACTACTCTCTTTCCGTGTATCTAACGTAACAAATGGATTTGATGGAAATTATGGTCGATAGACAGCAATCATATTTGGAAATTGTACGAGAATTAGATCTGGTGTCGGTTTACAAATATCGCTTAGAGAAGAACGGTTTATTCTATATTTTACTGATTAGATTTTGTACTCCCTGAAGATATACTTTCAATAATACATTTTTGATTTTATGAATAAAAATAGGAAATGAAGGTAAATTATATAGAAATTATCGTTGCCAATTTATAAAATTGCGAGTGTTTCTTTAATGAATTTTATAAAAAATTTTAATAACAGGTAAGGTCCGTGGAATTATTCGTTTATGAATATTATGAAACAACAAATTTAATCTCTATGATCTATATGGAAATGAATAAAATATGGGATCAGACGGTGTTAAATTAGTATATGTATCCAACCTTAACGATTACAATCTATTCACATCATAAACGGATTTATTTCTAATTACGATTGCATCAAATTATTTTTGTTTTGTTTTTTTTTTTTCTAAATGTACCTACTAGTAGGAAATTGTTCCATTTATTTATTTTTTAATCTAAAACATATCTATTGCGGAAAACCTTAGAATTTGAAAAATGCACAAATACTTTTACCGCAATCTCCATATAATTCATGTTTCTCTTTTAATTAGAAACGATATGAATCAATTAATCTACATGGAGTGCAAACGTTTGCACGTTCCAACAGTTGAATTCGTCCGAAATGTATCAGCCTTTCCCGTTATTATGAAATGAAGGATTCCCACAATGCACAGACAACAGTTGAGAGTATAAATACGAAGATTATTAGTTCAAACACCAGTACCTCCCCAACAGGCAATCCAAACACATCATACACCAGTTGAGAAATCGGTAAGAGAAATGTTAACATAGTTAACGAGGAATTCTCTTAAATTACAAATATAACTTACAGGTGCAATAATGTCTAGAGTTTTTGTTGTCGTTTGCCTTTGTAAGTAAAAAAAAATTATAATCATTTTCGAGTTTTCTAATTTTTTTTGATTGTTAGTGATCGCCTTGACATCGGCGAAAACTCAACGAAAATTGAGAACACTTGCTGCTGCCGATTCTCAAATTCAAGCTACCCATCATCTTGAAGTTATCAGTGGTGGATATGGTGGTCATGGTGGAGCAGAATATTCGAGTGGTGCCGCTCCCACACCACAATACTCTTCCGGTTCAGAATTGACAAGTTTAGCCCTATCATCAGCTTTACAAGCTAGTACAGCTGTCCAAAATCAACAAAGTGCTGGAGCTCAAGCTGCATTAGGTGCAAAAACCGGATATGCTCAAGCTGCACTTGGGGTAACTCATATTTCTTCCAATATCATAGAAACAATTATAATAATCATTTTATATTTAGGCTGCCGCAACAGCTCAAGTTGCTGTTGTTGCTAAACAAGTCATCGTTCAAAATTTAAAACAACAATTACAAGATGCTGATAGTCAATTACAAAGTGAATTGGGATTATATTTACAATCACGTCAAGCTGCACAAGCTGCACAACAAGCTGCCCGTCAATCACAACAACAATTAAGTACAGCTAGTGCAGCATTAGCAGCTGTCCAATCAGCAACACAATCATCTCAAGAAGCTGCCAAACAAGCATCTGCTGCTGCAGCCGCCCAACAAGCCATGATTCAAGATGTTAAACAACGTATCTCACAAATCAATGATAAATTAAATGTTGCTCTAGGTGAATTACATGAAACTCAACAATCAGCACAAAGAGCGGCAGCTGCTGCTAGTGTAGCTCAAAATAATGCTGCAACTATTGCACAAGTTGTTGAAGCAGAACAAGCCCATCAAGAAATTGGAGGAGGTTACCATCATTAAATTTTTTTTAATTGTAAAATCTATAAATGTAATAAATGAAACACATATTCAATAAAAGCCTTTTATTTTTGTTTAAATTGTGAATTAATCAATCATTTATTCAATATTGTTAATGATAGTGGTATCCATCATGTCCACTATGAACAACACTGGCTACCACAGCATTAGCAGCTGCATCAGCATTCGTTTGAGCAGCATGAGCAGCAACATTAGCTTTCTGAGCAGCTACCTCTGTCTCTTGTAAGTCAGACAAAGCACCATTCAATTGTCCACTCAAATGTGCAATACGTTGTTTAGCCTCTTCAACCATAGCTTGTTGTGAAGCAGCAGTAGCAGATGCACGAGCAGCTGTTTGACCTGCATGAGCAATAGCTGCCTGAGCTGCAGTTAAAGCAATTCCTAATGCAGTAGCTTGGTGTTGGGCTTGTTGATTAGATTGTTGTGCTGTTTTAGCAGCTTCATTAGCTTGCTGATATTGAACGATTTCACTGTGAAGTTGATTTTGGGCTTTTTGAAGTTGTTCACTTAGTTCTTTAACGATTGCTTGTTTACCAATGACAGCAGCTTGAGCTGTTGCAGCTGCCTACATTTCAGTTTTAATCTATAGAAACTAAGAAAACATTACAACTTACTCCTTGAGCGGCTTGAGCTAAATTATTTTTTGCATTGAAGGCGGCTTGATTGCCAGCTGTATGTTGATTATCAACATGAGATTTGGCTTGAATTGCGGAAGTATGAGCGAGACTTTTCAATTCGGCACCAGATGAGAGACTTCCATGGCCGTAGGAAGCGTCAATAAAGTCGTTATTGTAAGTGTTTTCCGATAGAGAAAAACTTTGAGCTAAAGCAACTATAGTTTTGGTTACAAACTTTTTCTTTAAAATTTGATAAAAGCCAACTTACATGAAAATATAATAAAAACTGCAGATTTTTGCATCATTATCAAGTATTTCTTCTTAGATCCAAATATCTAAGAACTTGAAAGATAAGTTTGGTACTGTCTTGGGAATGTGACTGCAGGATATTTATATTAAAAATTGTTCAAAAATCGAAATAAATAATATTTTTATGCTTTAAAAACAGTACAAAACACATGGAAAAACTATTAAAGTGTAACGAATTGAATGTGATGAATTGTCGGAGTAAACTATTGAGAAAAACCGAATAATAAATGATAAATGAAAGTTTATTTTTTCGATGAATTGTCGATGAACTAAACGCTTAATTATTGCGGCAAACATAGCAACAACACGTACACCCTTTTCTTTATTAGAAATCCACAAATGCAGGAAATCAAGATGAAAAGAATGATCAAAGAGATATTGCAAAATTGTAAAATAGTTAACAAATGAATGTTATTTTCAAATAAAACAAGTTTATTACAAAATTCAATTTTGATCTACATTTAAATTACACCCTCTGATAGATTTAGGCCACCACCTCCATCAACTTTCTCTTTAATCATTTGCATCAGATATGGGATTTTCTCAAAATCGGCCAATGATTCCCATGTTTCCAAACATACAGGTATTACGATATATCCACGATCTTGTAGTGTTTTCAACATAAATATCGTACTATACTTCATTTGGCGATTATTTAAAGTGTATCGGAACAACGGTAATGATTGGATGATAATCCTGAAATTTCATAAAATTCAGTAATTGTAAAAATAATAATAATAATAATTACAATTGACTATCTGGTGGGATTTCTAAATCCTCAATAAATTGTGTATCATTAGAATTGAGAGCGACCGGAAATCCGCCTTTTCGAAAAACAGCCACATGATCTAAAAATTAGAAAATCAATCAATATATGTTGAAAACAGAAATTTTACGAAAATATACCGATTTGGTGGCCGAATTTTGTGAAAAGATCCGTTTTCACATATTTCTCACCACCTAAAGCCTGCTGTAGAGCCCCCTCTAATGGGAAATCCATCTCGAAATCCATTCGATTCACTATTACTTCCGGTGAAAATCTTGATGGTAACAAACACGACAATTCCGGTTTATACAATTTGATGCTTTGCCAAATTAATAAATAATTCTCCAAATCATTTAAATATCCTAATAAAAACAAATATGATTTATTTAAATAAATTGATAGAATTGATAGAATTTACGTTTTTTGAATAGATTCGTTAGATTTTGTTCATTTAAACAACGATTCAAAACATCAACTTTAAAAATATCCAACAAACAAAGTGAAGAAGCGAATTTAATCCAAATTATTTCACGTTTATCAGTTTTGGCAATATCGTCCTTCATTTGTATTAATTGTTTCAATTCATCCCAATATACCGGACGATATTCCGTTAACGATACAGATATAGCAATACTGTAAATATCGGCTGGATCACCTTTAATGATCAATTCAGGATTTTCATGGACTTTCCTTGCCATATAATCCAACAACAGATCACTAGAATGATTCTATAAACAAATTCAATCAATTAATTTTATATAAAGACCACCATACACACCCCGGAAATGCTGTACAGTTCTGACCTATGGGATTTTCCAAATACCCCCTCAACCATACAAGATCAGGAGAAACTGAAACAATAATTTAGCTCTTGTCGGGTATGTATTGGCAAGGCAATCTTAGAAATCTCAAAACAAGTGTGTTAGAAAAATATGGTTTAAAAAGTATCTACGCAGCTCCTTTTTTCCGTTATTATGGTACTCTTTATAACTAACCTATCAAAGGAATGGTTCTGACTCATACATTCTTATGAATTCTTGAAATTCCCGGCTCGTGCAGACTAAACACCCAAACTGAATTAATACAACGCCACATGCACACACACACCGATCGACCTGTACTGATTTTTCATTCTCATGCGACTGTCTCAACAGTCTGCCAAGTCTGCACAGTTTTCTACCACACACGCTCCGGCAATCTCGAAGTCTAGAACTGTACAGTTTTTTCTCATATGAGTTCCAGTATGTGTATGGGATTCCTTTAGCATGAGTCGGACAATTTCAATAAGAATGTATGTGTCAGAAACATGCCTTTGGTAGGTTAGATCTAAGAGAACCATGACAGGAAAAGAAGAAACTCTCATTTACAAGCTTTTTCTTGTGATTTCTAAGAATGTCTTTTCCAATACACACCCGACAAGAATCCAACTACCGTCTGTCCCGTCCATCGAAGATTGGATTGGTGCAAATTGAGAAGTATTCAGATTTTCGTCAGAAGATTCTCGGACCTTGCATGACTGAGGGTGCCATTCAGGGAGCCCAGAAGTCCAGAACTGTACGGTTTTCCTCACAGAATATCTGGAGTATGTATGAGGGTCTGCTGCAGATTATACTTACAACTCTGGCAAATTTCCTTAATATATAAATAGCATGTTTAAAACCCATATCGTTATCAATTAAATGATTTGCACAAGAATCAAAAAATACATCATTATAACAATAATTTGCATAATTATTTGAATAACGTCCAATTAATTTTGTTAATGTTGTTTCCATATCGTTAAAATTTAATTCATCAAAATGTACAATTAATGAATCTAATGATTTTTTCATTAATGGTCGTAATAATTCATCACCGGTCATTTCACAAATTGACCATACAATACTTTTTGCTATTTTAACATCAAATTGTTGTTGAGAATTCAATAAACTATTAACAATTAATTCAATTATATTTTGATTTAATTTATGACTAATAGCATAATGTAAACAATCAGCTAATGTTGATAAATTTTCATAATCAACTTTTTTTGGTAGATTTATTTCAAATACAATTGGTAATGCTATTTTTAATGCTTCAATTAATGGTGTTGTTTTAAAATGATTTAATAGAAAATCCATAAAGATTATTTGTTGTATATTTAATTGATTAACATTATGACGTAATAATTGTAATAAAACTTGTACAATTGTACTATTAGATGGTACACCAACATAACTAACAACTTTTAAAGCTTCTATTGTTTCTGATAATTCAATTGTACCAGCTTGGAATTTCAATCGACGACACAATTTACCAAAATTCGGATCTGATAAAATCTGTTTCGTTGATATGTCCGAACTGAAAATAATTTTAATAATTTGAAAATATTTGATGTTTGTTGATGAATAAAAATACGATTTTGGACTTCTATTTACAGGAAACTTAGCTATTTCTCAAATCACTCACTAGACACTTAGAACAGAGTAATTAGGTCCCTTGCCGAAAGAACAGAGAATCTGCAGTACTTATGAGGCACTTAAAGGCCCTACAAACGTTACGATTTATCGTACTGCACGTTAAACTGCAGGCCGTAGAGAAAATCGTATGACTTGCCATACAACCATTTTCTCTACACACGCTGCAACACATCGTACTGCTACAGTGAACTACTCATGTCTTCAGAGATTTCAAGAAGAAACGCTGCTGCTCTCTTTGCTGAGATGTTGTTGATTGACGAAAATGATAGACAAAAATCAGTGAAAGGGAAAAAATGGTGTAAAAAGTGGTTGTTGGACAGAAAGAAATATTCACATAGAAGGTTTTTGAAAGAACTTGAATAAGAAGAGCCTACTGATTTTTAAGACTATTCAAGAATGCTTTTTGGAGCCTATACGTTCTTGTTGTGTTTAATTTCTAATAAAATTACAAAACAAGATACAATAATAAGAAAGATTGATCGCTACATTTAGATATTTGGTAGAAGGATGTTCTTAGGAAGATGTCCCTACTGGGAACAATTCATTAGATTTGATGTGTAAATTGCGTAGACTTTAGATTTTATATCCCATGGGCAGCTCTTTCCTCTATAAAATTCTATAACCTTTTTCCTGAATGTCTTGTTTTTGATATCCATCACTTTAATTACAATTACAATCACAAGGATAACAATCACAACAGTAGCAGTACACTTGTACGATAGAACAAGCGGAAGACACGCTTTATTCCAAACGTGCCTTGCGCTCAAACACAACCGTTGGTATGATATTTTATGGAAGCTCCCTCCTTCGAACCATTCAACC
Source organism: Lydus trimaculatus (assembly GCA_037414755.1). Lineage (NCBI taxonomy): Eukaryota > Metazoa > Arthropoda > Insecta > Coleoptera > Meloidae > Lydus > Lydus trimaculatus. The sequence goes on along the minus strand of JAZBGY010000642.1, from coordinate 22,099 downwards.
ACTGTGTACTGTAAAGCATACAATTTACCTCCACACATAACGCTTTATCGTTACTACAGTAGTTTCGACCAATGTTGTATTGCATGCAGTACGATAAATCGTTACGTGTGGAGGGACGAATAAGGAAGATCTGAGCAAGATAAAAGCAGATTTAACAAACAACAGCTATTCTGGAGGCTCTGTAGACAAACTTATTAAGAAATTGAAACAGGATAGATATCACAAATCACAATCAAGAAGCAAAACCAGGACCGACAGTAGTAATCCCGAAGATAAAGGGTATCTCAGAAAAAAATAAAAAGACAATACAAAATAAAAGACAGTATTCAAAACCAGTTTCACTCTAATGGCGGTTTTCCACTAAACAGACTAGTTGAGTTTCTGTTTTGTTCAGGGGTTTCGGTACATTGAAAACTGAAAACAAAATTCGGACAAATTCGAAACTCTATTTCCACCAAACACACAAAATATTGTCGGAACTTCGGTTTTTATTTCAGTGTCTATGCTGACAGTTTGTAAACATGCCGAAATTCTTTGATCTTACCGCTTCCGAACGGGACTCGGAAAACAAAACAGCAACTGTCGCAGAAAACTCGAGTCTTCAAAAAGTCTTTAAAAAATTACGGTTTTGTTTTTTTCTACACGAGTTTGTGTTGTGTTTTTGTTTTGTCTGTTTAGTGGAAAACCGCCTTGACACCTTTAATAAAAAAAAAAAAATGCATATACAGAGTACCCGATCATCCTACATAGAAGAGACCAAAAGACTGCTGAAGAAACTGAAAGAACATAAAAGATGAATAAAGCAAGGAGAGACCACAAAATCAGCCTAAGCACAATACTAATGGGATACTCAGCACATCATCGGATAGTCTGAGGTAACGATCCAATGTAAGCCACATACCATGAAAAGAAAGAGCAAAGAGGCCGCATACATTAACCACCATGGTTGAAAGACACCATGTTTGGAAACTTTTTCTGGACAACATTGGACCTAATTAAAAGCAAACCTACATCACTATATGTAGAAGTTAATTGTAACGAATAGAACAGTCGTTTGATAACGATTGAAGATTTTTAATAAATTGTAAATATTCTAAAATAAAAGTTGACAATGCAAGTCCAAAATTGTATTGCTATTCATTAAAAAAAATTGCTATTTAGCAATGAAATTATGTACCTCCCACATTTCTGTAAAGTAAACAGACTCCTTAAAGCTTGAATTATATGTTTACTATTCATTATTTTACCATGATTAGCTACCATTTCTAAGACATTACGTGTATTTGATGCATTTTTCAAATTTAACATTAATAAATCGGTATTTGATTGACCAGTTTTAATTAAATCTTTATTATAATTACACATATTACGTAAATTGCCATGATTTTGATAGATTCTTGAAATAGGCAATCGGAAAATTACCTTGAACACTTGTGACATGATGTTCCTGTAATAATAATTAAAACATTCATTTGATATAGTTCCAAATATTTTGGGCCAATTGCTATTTTAAATAACATTGAATTTAATCTAATATAACACTGCCCTTTGTTCGTTTTTAAATAAATGTCCTTACAATGGAAATTAATTATACATACAATCATACATATCGTTAAGACAGGTGGCAGTAATTAAATTCAAATTACCCGCTATTATATAATAAAATTTGATTGGTTAGTAGTAGATGTGCATTTTACGTCAACGTTTCTGATTGGTCAGTTTAATGCCACTTTGTATAAAACAAATATGTCGGCAAATGACTAGTACAAATTAACAAAAATAGCAAGTTGTTGAATAACTTTATTGTTAATCAGTCATTGTTTAGTGTTTGTATACAGTGCATCTTGTTAACTAATCTATTTTACATTTAATTTTATTGATTCAATTGAAAAATTAATGTGAATTCTTTCATCGAAATGGATGACGATTTTAATCAAAAACGTTACGAAAAACTCGGCTTTAAACCACAAAAAGAGAATGTTTACAATAAATTATTACCGTATGCTGAAAAACTCGATGAAGAATCAACACAATTATTCACTGATATTAAAACTAACCTCGTTAAATCGGTATTGGCACATGAAATGAGACCTGGCTGTGCTTTATGGACTTCCCGTTTAAATAAGTAAGAATTGAAGATTTCCAACTTTCCAACACTTTTTATCTGACTCTAATGCAATAATTAAGTCATTTTTTTTATAATAAAAGGGTTATAAGATTTTTTTATGAATAATTGTCAGCCCTTGGGTGAAGTTGTCAAAATTTTTTGACAGAAACGCGAACACGTGCTGACGGAGTGGGGGCTAAATGCGCGAATTTCAAAAATTCGCTATTATAACTCTTATTTTACATAATAATAATCTACAATATAACAACAAATAAATATTTGCAACTTTTATTATGATTATTCAAAACGAATTTGTTTAAATCAAGCTATTATAGAATTTTTTTAAAATTGTTGTTATGTAGGCAACTAACAATACATAGCCGTTTCACCTGATTGGTTGTATTGTGGCGCGAAATTTAAATCAATTTATTTGATTTCAGATATATGAAAATCTATGGAATGAAATTTTCTAAAGATGATCATATTGCATTAATAAAACTATTTTATGAACTTCTAACCATTCCCGATTTAGAACCAACTAGAATTAATAAATGTGCAGCAACATTATCACATTTATTGAAAAAGAAATATTTAATATCTAGAGATGAATTAGAATTAGAATGGAGACCATTATATGATTTATGTGTACGTGTTATGGAGAAGAGTAAATCAGAAATTGGAATGTATCGTTGTTATGCTACATTAGAAAATCATGTAATGACTGTTATTAGACTTTGTCGAATGTAAAAATTTCTATCAATTATTTTTTAAGAATTTTCCCTAATAATTATGTGGTTTTTGTTTTTCAGATATTTCCCAGCGAAAGCTACACAAGAAATTTTAGATGAATTTCGTCCGAAATTACTGACACCAGGTAGTTCGGATTTTATCAATTCCGTAGAATATATGGAGATTTTCTTACCTTTATGTGTAAAACCTGAAGAAGCTTCTATCTCTTATCATTTATGGTTTGAAGAATTTATGACATTATGGAATAAATCGCATAATGCTGGCATGTTAGAAGAAGTATCATTGTTTTAATATACTATAATTGTCAAATTATTAATGTTCTATTTTTGTGTAGCATATGATGTGGTTGATGGCACGTCTTAGTAGTTTTACAATTGGTTATATTGATTGGGAACCATATATACCGTTTATGTTCCTTAGATTTCTACGTTGTTTTCAATTACCTGTATTTTATCGTCAAAAACAAAGTTATAGAACATTTAAAATGGATATTTCATCAATATGTATATGGATAGCTTGTGTATTAAATGGTGATAAGAATTCAGCATTTTTCCATTTAGAAAAATTCATGCAAACATTAGTTAGTTATTATTATCCAGCAAATACCGGTCGTTGGTCATTGAAATTACGTGAATTTCTACGTAAATTAGCATCATCATTTGTACAACGTATACATTGTGAACGTTATCATAAAAAAACATGGCAAACTAGTATACCAGATGATTATAAATTAACAGATGATGATATTGATCGTTTTGTTAATATAATGAAACCATGCGTTGAACAAGCAATGTTTTCAAATCAAGGCAATCAAGATGTTGTACTTGCATTACAATATTTAAGTACATTACGTCCAAATCTTATTGTACCAATGATATTAGATAAATTATATCAATCAATGGATAGTTTAACTGAACCACATAAATTAACATGTTCAATGTTAGGTACAATTGCTGTATCACGTTATATGGTACAAGGTGCTAGAAAGAATTATCCAGAAGGTCCTACACATGTACTACCAATATTAATGGCAATATTGCCAGGCATTGATCCAAATGATATTAGAAAATGTCTTGTTACATTTAATTTTATTGTACATTTCATTAATATGATACCATTAGTAAATTCATCTGGTGCTAGTTTATATTATCAAGATTTAACTGATGAAGAACATTTAATTTGTGAAGCAACTGATGGTTTTGGTGATTTTGTTTTACAATTTTTCGATCGTCTATTTTCATGGGTTGAATCGAATTCATTAGATTTCATACGTTTAGAACAAATTGCAAATAGTAATAATAATAATAAAAATAAAACTGAAATTTTAGCTGAAAGTGCTCTATTTACTGTAATTTCATCAGTTCTACATCAAAGTTCTCCGGAAATTTTTACTGTAAGTGCTGTTTTTTTTTTAAATAATAAATTTTCTATAAATTGTACAAATGATTTTAAGGCTGCTCTAAAAAAATTGTACAATTTTGCAACTGGTAAAATATTAGAAATACAAATTTCTGGTAAGATGATTGCTGTAATTTGTCAAGGTTTTGCTAAAGTTAATCCAAAAGAAACTTTAAAATTATTTTTACCACGTCTATGTGATACAATTGAAACATTATTAGATGAAAATGCAAATATACAAAATGAAGAACATCTAGATGCTGAATTGCTGTATAATTTGCAAATATTATCAGAGGTATATTCATTATTTACAAATTACACATAACCCTTCTATAACACGATTTATAAATTGCGGAAACCCTCTTGTAACACTACTACTAACTATGCTAAGCATTCACAGGCCCATTTGTAGGATTAAGTTGTAGGTCTACAGTTGGATGTGTGCGACCACTCACTCACTCACAAGGGATCCGACTAGTTTCAAGCAAATTTTGTGTTTTCTCACGATGTTGATATAGGTGTTGGTTAAAAATGTCCTCATCGTCAGGTAAGTCTTCTAGGAGACTGTTATCCCACTCACGAATCGATGCGGTAGGATGTAAGCTGGTCTAGTAACTCGACGTCCCATTGACGCTTCAACGGTAGGCGGACAACTAAGGATCGAAGCGACTGTAGTCCTACAGATTCGACTGTGGATGCCTGGCTTAATAAGATACGAAAATGACGGAAATCCTTGCATATAACAAAGTATTTCTATAACACGAGTTTGACTTAACGCATTTAAATTACACTTGTGGCTTACGCATGCAGAGTGGTTAACACCTGGTAGGTATCACCAGTGAAGGATTTAGGCCTAGGGCGGCAAGTCTTCAGTCTATTCTGAGAACAGTTTTTTCTTTCACTGTTATTCAAAAATGTCTATAAGAAATATTATACCGCAAAAGTCTTCGAAATAAGTACATTGCTGAAAAACAAGCATTAACCAACCTTATGGCTTGCAAATAAGTTAAAGTGAGATGGAAATAAAACATGCGGTCAGATGGTGTTTCTCTCGATCTCACTTCAACTTATGTAAAATACGTAAGACTGGCTAATGCTTGTTTTGCCTCTATTTACCTATTTCGAAGATTCTACCGATATACAGGCTAACACATTTCATCTAGGAACATAGAAGAAACTACAGGCAGTCTTGAGGGTGGGTGATTTTACAAATAATCTACTAGCTATTTCTTTTCAGTCCAGACGAATGGTATAAGACTGTCTCGATTCTTGTAGTTTCTCAAACGTTCCTAGATGAAATGTCTCCACCTGTATATGTTTTTTGACATTATAAGAAGGGTTGCACATCAGATTGGACCTAAGGCGGTATCACAACCAAATCCGCTCCTCGGTATCACATTTGAACTAAAGATTTGGGTACATTAAAATCAAGTTGTTTAAAATTCAATTGATAAAAACTGTTTCTAGGAAGTGTTCGGGATGTAATGTAAAAACCTTTTCGTACCAACTCCTAGTCTCATATAACACGTTGTTATAGAAGGGTTTACTTGTACTGTAATTTTATGATGATAGAATCATGTTTTAATTACAGTTATTAGATGCACGTTCTGAATTAATTAATTACATTGATCGTTTAATACCAATATTAAATAAAACATTACATATGAAATCATTAAATGGTAGTTTATTATCAGCACGTTGTTTAGAAGTAATGATGTCATCATTAACATATATTTTACCAATTGAATATCGTAGTTGTTCAACAACATATGATACACCAGTTAAAGATTTTTTACCAATACGTGAATGGGGTAAAGGTGCAAATATAAATGATTTAAAAATTAATTGGTATATACCAAATAATAATGAAATCTTATTAGTACAAAAATTATTAAATAAATATCTAATACCTGAATTAATTAAATTAGATCAATATTCTAATGGTGATTTAAATTTAGATCGTACAGAATTACGTTGTTCATTTCGTATTATTATTTCGATTTTATCATCACATCCTGTTTTACCAATTTGGGATGAACCAGCTATACAATTGTAAGAATATTATTAACAGACTTGTATAAAATCAATAATTTCTATATTTTATTATAAAAATTAGAGTAGAATCTGTATTGGATCCATGGGCATTTAATTTGATTGTTAGCGATACACGTCAAGTACATATGCCAGATGGTCGTAATGTTAGAAAAGTGATAGCTGATACGATGCATCGTGTCCAAAAACGTATACTTGAAATTGATGAAGGTGATACGAAGAGTATCAATAATCTCATACAAGTATGTTGATTATAATCTAGACAACAATTCGTCAATTATAAATTATTATTTTTAGATTTACAATATTTTATTGTTCAATAAAACTAGAACGCAAGATTTCGAATATCATTGGAAGAATTTCCATGTTGTTAAGAAAGTGTTTGAGGATCGTTTACATCAAAATAAATTACATCCAAGAAATATTCTAATAAGTCGTGTAATGTTACAACAAGAATTCCGTACCGAGAGTAGAAGTTGTTCATTTACTGAAACACACAAACAAATCTTATTAGATTTATTTGAATTGAGCGTATGTCGTTATAGTGAAGTTCGTATTAGTGCACAAACGAAATTATTTTCAGTTGTTGCATATTTCCCATATTCTTATACAGTTTTAAAAACGAAAATCATCGAAACACTACAATTGAACACACAAGAACATCATGAACGTTTCAAAGGTTGTCTATATGTTTTAGTGAATGCAAAAAATTCACCAATTGTTACACGACATGATTGGACATTTATACGTGATTTATGGCCATTAATTGTAAAATCACAACCATCTGAAAAACCATCTATTGTTAATTTAATTAATAATATTCAAGATTCTGTACATCGTTTCTTTCCAACAATTGCATTAAATTTGGTATTTACAAAAAAATGTTTAAATGCTGCTAGAAATCTGGCTGAATTCACACCGAAAGTTGATCTAACAAAATTCCAACAAATTATCGATAATGGTGAAGAAACATTGAAATTATTGTGTCAGAATCGTATTGAAGCTTATAATGCTACACTTGATGCACTATTAGATGCTTGTATTAATGGCAATTTGTATTTAAAATTTCTTTCAATTTTTAATCATTTTAATTGAATATTTGTAAAATTTTCAGACATTGGCGTTATCATACGATGGCTGTTGGTTTTATTAAAGATTTGGTTCATTTCGATGTGAAATATAATGTGAAAATTGTTAAATATTTCTTAAAAGCGTTGATAGATGAATCAATAACAATACGTAAGATTGCATTACGTGTAATTTTATATGTTTTAATACAGAATAAGCCGACATTTAAAAAAATCGAAATTGATCCATATCAATTTTCAAATATAACAAAATCACAAAAATTACAACCCGGTATTCGTCCTGATAATAAATGGTTGTTGTATAATAGTAAAACAATACCGAAAAATTGTAATGATTGGGATCAATCACGTTATGTACATGAATCATATATTGGTTATTATACATGGCCGAAGAAATTATTAATTTATGCACCATCAAATCAACAACCAAATATCGACGATAGATTTGATAAATTAACCGATATTGAATTGGAAATTTATAATTTCTTCAATAATAACACGAATTTAGAACAATTCTTCAAATATTTCTCAATGGAAGAGAAGAAAGGCAAAGATCAATTTAGTGCTTATAAATATTTATTATTTAAGAATTTATTTAAATTATTTGAAGATAAATTATTAGATAAAATCCTACCACATATTGAACAATTAGTTTGTGATAAGAATGAATCGAGTCATCGATGTGCTGCTGAAACAATTAGTGGTTTAATACGTGGTTGTAAACATTGGAAATATGATAAAGTTGAGAAATTATGGCATCAACTCATACCAATATTACAAAATGCTATATTAAATATGTGTACAGAAGTTGTGACTGATTGGGGTTTATGTGTTGCAATGGCATTAGATTCACGTGATCCAAATCGTTATCATTGGATATTTGAATATTTAATTGATGATCCATTATCAAATCCAACAACATTTATAACATGTGGACGTTTACATATATTACAATCAGCATTAGCACAGATGAGTTGGCGTAATGTTGAATTATTATTACGTTTATATAATTATATAAAACCCCATTTATCGCATCCATTTCAAAATATACGTGATAAGATTGTTGGTTGTTTAAATATGATATTTTCAAAAGATATATCGATTAATTATGATCCAACAGTTGAATTAGTTAATATTGATGAATTCTTTAATGAAGTACAAATGATTTTTAATAATTTATATGTGTATACATTGAAAAAATTAGACAATAAATTTGTTATAAATGATTTAGAACAAGTATCGCAAAATTTCGAATTATTAAAATTAGATAATGATGAAGAACGTGAGAAAGCATTGAGAATTTTCAAATTAGTAGCAAAACATGTAACATCAAGTAGTGTACGTGTTACATTCACAATAACACCTGAATATTTCAGAATGTTACCATTAGTTTGTATTTTACAAAGTAATGATGTTGATGATGAAATGGCACCAATTTGTACAAATTTCTTAGCTGTTCTATCACAAGCTATTGTTATTTCTGATTATATTCCATTTGCAATTGAAACAATTAAGAAAATCGCAAAATGTCCATTTTGGTCAGCACGTAGCGTTCTACCAGAATTTCTATCATGTTTTGTTTTCCATAATATGGCAACGATATTATCACAGAAACAATGGATTCTTGATGTAATCTTATAGAATTTGATTATTTTAATTCAGAAATTGATTAAAATCCATCATTTTAGGTGCAAGATTTGGTGTTGGAACTGTTGGAAGATACACAACCGGAAGTTCGAATTAATGCTAGTCAAGTATTAAGTGGCTTATTACACTGCCAATTCATTCCTGATCCTTTAGAATTATTGGTAAATTTTATTGAAATATCGATTCAAATTGAATAAATTTTATTGTATTTTTAGACATTATTTAAACAAAAAGCTAAAACTAAATTGAAGAAGAAATCAGCAAAAACATCACCAACAACATCGGAAAATTTCAATTTGACAAGTTTACGTTTTCGTCATGCTGGTGTTTTAGGAATGTGTGCTTTCATCAGTTCACATCCATATGATGTGCCTGATTATTTGCCGGATATTTTCGGACAATTAGGACCACATTTGAATGATCCACAACCGATTCCTGTATATAATAATTAAAAATTGTTGATTTATAGTAATTTTAATTATGATGTTTGTTTTCAATTTAGGCTACAATACGGAAGACTTTGGGTGATTTCAAAAGGACTCATCATGAGAATTGGGAGATACACAAATTGAAATTTACTGAAGATGAATTGTCGGTATTAAGTGATCTGACAGTGCCTCCTAGTTATTATGCGTAATAGATCAATGGCAATAATGTACAGTTTAAGTTTATTAATTCACAAGTTTTACATTTTATATTATTTTTTTTTTTGTTAATGCGTTATTCAAAAAATGTGGTAAAGGTGTCTACAATTGACTCTATAGGTCATATTGTAAATTAAAATGATGTTACGTAACATTAGTTTGCGTTTTTTTTTTTTTGCAGAGAGAGAATCTCAGTTTATTCAAAGTTTTCTTCTTTTTAATTTTCTCTGTTATTTTAATTATTATAAGTTTTACAATAAATTCCAAAGTATTTAATAAATTTTTAAAAATCGCGCACTTTTTGGTGTTATTTGGTGTAGCCAATATTTGAACAATAAATATTACTAAGCACATACGTACAGCAATTTTTTACAAATTAAACCCTAAAAAACAAATAACACCTTGAAGATACTACCCAAATTGTTCAAAATCTATTATTTTTCTATTTAAACACAATTTTGCATTGTATTAAGGCCGAAATGAATGATGATTAAAAACCGCGCGTTTTAATGGCGGGTATCTGGTGATTTTCGTTTTAAAATAGTTACATTTCTAAAGATAACAATAAATAGAATTAAAGTTGAAAAACTACGAGAAGCATCTAATTTATCCTCAGTATTAACAATAATAGCAAGAAAAAGCATTAAATTAATCCAAATAAATGTATATTTAAGCGAATTGGAAGGAAAGCTTGGTATTGGTACCAATCTAATAAAAGTGAATATCCCTAGATTGCTCCGTGAAAAGTCGTGTTTGAGGTTATCTCATATGTAAACAACAAATAAGTTTATTTAAAAAAATTTACTTTCAAAACGAGTGAAAATAATGACGAAAACGGATTCTCCAAACGAAACAACGGTAGAAATCACCGTTGAACAAAATGATGATGATGATAAGAACGTAAAATCAGAGAAAACAACTGACGACAACACAGCTATAAATTCAGCTAAAGAATTGATAACGATTTTCACCGCAGAAGATGATTCCGATAGTGAAAACGAAGAATCTATAAAATGCGAGATTGAACAACCACCAGCAAAACGAGCGAAAGGAACACCTTCCAAAGTAACACAAATAATTGATGGAAAGTACGAATTTAATGTGCGTTCTTTTTCAGAAATACATTCAAAAATATAAGAAAGAATGGGAGAGTAAGCCGGAATTGAAGCCATGGTTAACTGAGAGTGTCCATGGTAATACGTATTTCTATTGTCGATTTTGTAAAAAGGATTACAAAGGCGGCATCTCAGATATCAATAAACATATGTTGTCGAAGAAGCATATTGAAAAGATCAGTGTACCATCGAGAACTGTAAAGGTTTGCGAATTGTGAAATTGTTTCAACCCTTTCTCCTTAATGTTGTAATGTTGTTTTAGAATTTCAAATTTCAAGGTTTACTTTGTCCGGTATTCACGCCGTTCATTAATTCCAGGTAAATTCGCAGTACACGATATAGAGACGTTAGTAATTGTAGGAAATTTTCAGTTTTACTTCTAGAAAAGCCATTCCTGAAGTTAATCTGAAATCGGTGAATCTACAAGCTGAATTTCTGAAAGCCTGCGGCATTAAAGGCGTTTTAAGTAAATAATCACAAATTATCTCGTATATGATTTTAAACGTTTTTATTTCTCCCCCAGTCAATGACATTGTTGGAGAAGGTATGTCTTTAACATTGAAAGAACGGATGAATTTAACGGAAGCATGGGCGAAAGTTTGTGAAAAAAACGATCTCTTCCTAATGGTACAAATCGGATGTGCTCCATTCAAAGATGTCATCGAAATGGTAATTAATCCAGTTAGGTGTAGTGTTTGAAAAATTAATAAAAATTTTAGGCTTTACATGCTAAAAATACGGGCGTTCGAGCACTTGTAGTTCTACCCGATCTACACCATCGACCCACAGATCATTTGGATCTAATCAGATATTTGAAGCTGATATCAGAGTATTCAGCTGATATTCCATTATTATACCATCATAATCCAAAATTTATCGGAAATGATAGGAGTAAGTTATAATTAACAAAAATAACAATAATCATAAATCGGCAAATTTTAGTTGATATTTCGTCATTTCTGCTGGATATCACTGGTGAGATTGAATCGTTTGCTGGCCTAATCTATACTACAAATGATTTACAAAAAACAGTAGCCGCCGCTGCTATAAATCCAGGGAAATTCACAATTTTCATGGGAACAGATGAAGTAATTAATTGATAAATTCAAATTAATTTCAATTAATATTGAAATATTTTTTTCAGACAATTCTAGGAGCTGCAGCTAGTGGATTTACATCAATTATGAGTGTTAGTTTGAATTTTATACCGAAAATTGTACAATCAATTTGTGAATCGTGTGATAGTGGTGATATAAAAAAAGCACAAACATCACAAAAATCACTCAGTCGTACAATGGAAGCGATTCAAAAACATGGTTTATAATTATTATTATTCTATTTGTTTAGTTTATAATTAAATTTGATTAATTTATAGGTGATTCTATAGCAGCATTAAAAGCGGCCACACATCTCATTACAAATACGTGCGGTATAACAACAAGAGAGCCACTACAAACATTATGGGAAGGTGTTAGAAATAAAATGCAATTGAAATTAAAAGAAATTGGGTTGATTTAGGCAACAACAACAACAAAAAAATGTGATAAAGTGTAATTTTAAAAAATCTACATTTGTTTTCTTTTATCATCATCATCATCATCATTATTATTATTAATATTACCTACTAATGCTGCAAGGCAATAATAAACAATCTGGAAAAATCAATACGTTCTTGTAAATATATAAAACGTACAAAATCTATTACTTTGATTATTATCTATCTAAATTTCACTTTTTTATTTTATTAATTAGAAATAAGATTGTAAATTAGCACTTTTTGTTCAACAAAATTCTGTACAAAAGAATTTTATTATAAGCATTTTTTTGTTAAAAAATCACCTGTCCAATCAATATTTTAATCAAAAAAAAATATGTTTTACATTGAAAATTTGAGTTTAATATTATGATCACAACACAATTTCGTTAACAATTAATTGATTGACAATTATAAACATTTAATAATTGACAATTTTTTTTTAGAAATCTATTGTTTTCAATTGCCAATCGTAAAATCAATGTCTATTTTTAAATAAAAAAAAATGTGCACACGTATCATATAAATATACCTATAAATTATTAATATAACGGTAAAAAAAATAATTACCCTTAATCACATGAATTCTTCGTTTGTTTGTTTTTAGAGGGTTGTTTGATGTTTTTGTTTTAAAAAATTGAATAATTATAATGTAACAGAATTGTTTATTTGAAACAACTTCAATTAATTTTTTGTATACTTAGGATGCCGAATCTAATTGGTCCCATTCTGCAACGAAATTTATTCAAATAAATTTTGAAAAACTAACTATGAAACATCAAACAACACTATATACAAAACGAATTAACTCACATCTTAACACACAACCCATCAATTTAAAGAAAACTAGTAAACTATCAATACCATTTTTATTTAATTACTATTTAAAAAAAAAAAAACACCAGGATAGTGATGCGTTTGTGTCTGTTATTGTGAGTGTTGGTATATTAAGATGACAAAAAAAAGAAACTAATAAGGGTATTTCTCTTCTTTCTTTTTTTTTAACATTTTATTTGTTTTAATATTACACTCAACCAATTGGTCAGAGTATAGTGCATCTTGACAGCCAATTTGTTGGTTTTCGTTGTGGTTCTGATGCTTTCAATTGATGACCTCCTTTCGGTGGATTACTTGCCTCCTAAATTTACAAAAAAAAAAAAACAATTTTCCAATTATTGTCAATAAACAACAAGCATTTTAAATTGAGCATACCAAATATATGTATAAACAAACTATAAAATTTATTATTAAAAGTAATTAATTTGTTAGTAAAAGAGAAGCATGACTAATATTAAAAATATTTGGTTTTTTTTTTTTGTTACGTTTGTTTATTACTCTAAAGTTAGAATATATAAAACACATTCAAGATGAATCAGTTAATTATTCTTTGAAAAAAAAAAGTTTATACTTTCTAAATGAGTTGTTATTATCCTTCAAGAAACTTTGTATAAAAAACATGCTACATGCAATTATTAATTTTGTAAAAATATTTAATAAGCATGCTTATATCTAATAAAAAAGACCAATTTACCTTCTGCCGGTTTAAAAAGGAGTGCAAGAAACAGAAGAAAAGAATTAGTTATCACATTTACAAATAGTTTTATCAATAAGATCAACAAACAAAAAAACAAACATAAACAATAGAGTTTTGTGGTAATCATTAATGGTGATACAATTATACTGGATTATTCAGGACATATTTGCAATTAAAAATTAATCATAATTATATTTGTTGGAAAGATTTCCATAAAAATCTACAATTACAATTAAATCCACTCAACTAGATACAGCACAATGACTGCTTTTATAGAGAAAAAAACGTACATTGTTCCCTATTTGTTTGCTACTACTTACACTTGTTACCATCATAAAATTTTCTACTTAAAACATAATTTTTAACCTCGATTGTTTATAAAAACGTAATTCATTTTACGAGTCGTTTATAGTTCAGTTAAGATCATTTTTTTGGCAACAAATTATTGAATTTTAAATACAACAGACTTTATAATTAATTATTTCTTATGAAACCTGGTTTGTTTTAAAAGAAAATCGATTTCAATCAAATTACTTAAATGAATACTGTTTCAACGGATGGAACTTTAACAGTAATACTTTGTTTTGTTTTTCTTAGAAAAATCTTTATTTGTCTGCATTCAAGCGAATCCTACGTAATTTTTTTGTGTCTAATCTCACGATCTCATAATAACAAATAAGTTCAACACATTATTATGTTACCGAACTAACAAATTCTACAATTTTGATTTAAAATCTGGTTTAAAAATTACTTAGTAATTGAAAGAATCCAGGATTTTTACTGCATTTCTCAATTGTTATCCAATAAAAATAGTGTAGCAAATTGAGAAATGTTGCTTAATAATATTTAACAATTAATAATCGAAACATTTACGATTATATAGATTCAAATTTTATAATGAATTTTATTACTGAATGTCCACTGTGTTAATTTAAGGAAATGTAATTTTATGTGGGTATTACATCACTTCATATACACTGATTAGATTAAATAATAATTTAAACGATAGTAAATCGCCGCATTTAAAACAACTTATTGGTTTTTCATACAAATAACTTAGATAACGCTGAGTAGAAGAATTTAAATTAGCACCTAATCACTGGGTTATCTTTCCTTTATTCATTAAATCTTAATGAGAAATGTTGGCGCCCCTACCCTACCCTATTCCTACGCTACTGAATTAACTCATGAATTTCATTAAAACATCGGTTTTTATGGGATAAAAGCATAGCATGCAAAAAAGACCGTGTAAAACAGTGAACCGTGCAAAAAAAGAGACAATGTAAACAAAACCTAGCGTAAAAACAGATATTAGAAAAGTAGAACACTAGGGCAAAATATACAGATGCATTGTATTGTATACAACGAATTCATTTGTTTTGTACTGTATACAGAACAAAATCACTATCGCTTGAAATATTTCCTGTGTTAAGTGAAACGTCGTAAAAAAAAGTCGCGGAAAAGTAAATAAAACTATAAATCTCAATAGATAGAATTCAAGTGATATATTCGTTATTTCTTCATTTCTAATTCAAATTTTCTTTTATACATTAAACAATTTTTAAATTAACGTAATTCTCTTATTAACCAAAAAGGATTATAGACCTCTTCAGATATTATATAGATTTTATAAACAAGTAGACTAATATATTTGAAACTGTCTGGGAACACCCTTATAGCTTTATAAATAAAACAATCAATAGACTGAAAACGCTAGGGGGGTAAAAAAAAAGAGAAATAAATATACTGAAAAGAATCGAATAGGAAATTTATGGACTTTCAACTAGACGCAACAAAAAAAAAACAAACAAAACAATACTGCTACTTATA
This sequence comes from Lydus trimaculatus, assembly GCA_037414755.1. Taxonomy (NCBI): domain Eukaryota; kingdom Metazoa; phylum Arthropoda; class Insecta; order Coleoptera; family Meloidae; genus Lydus; species Lydus trimaculatus. The sequence goes on along the minus strand of JAZBGY010000642.1, from coordinate 6,400 downwards.
CACAGAACTCTACTGGGTAGTGATTCAATTCTCGTACACAATGAAACGCAAAAGTTACTGAAAATCAACGCGATATTTCAGTATGCTGTAAAATGTCATTATTATCGCACAATTTTGAACGCGAGTCTGTGGTAGCTAAAGAACTACAAAAAAACAAATAATAAATTTCATTCGTATGAGCAACGAAAATTATCTCTAGCTTGTAAATAAAGTTGGGACAAGAATAACATTATTCCATACTGTTTTTCTGTGATATCCTTTCTAGAGTACTAGGATAATTTAAAAATTGTATAGTATTTCTCTAAAGCTAAGACTCCACTTGCGCGGCGACCAAAAAAAATCGCTATCACGGAATATCTACAGGTGCACATACTGCGATAAATACATGATCTCCCTTTTACTTCAGGCGAGAAGTTATAAGCGGCGGAAGCATCGTTATTGGATACATCCAAGTTTTCCTTTTACATTACGCAGTCACTTCAATTTCTCATTAAAAGGTTTCTTTTAATAAGTACATTAGGATCAATCGCTATTAATATTACTCCATCACCTCCAGTAGATTCGTTGGTAAACATTTTGACAGAAAGAATCTGGAGTGTTTTACAGAGATACCAGAACAAGACACAATCAGAACTGTGACCAACCAATCACCAGTGGATGTAAGTCCATGCCTGTCCGTGTGACTCAATAGGTAAGCACACACGAGCGGACTTTTTAAAGAATCTGGTCCGATGAATCAGATCCCACGATCCGCTAAGGACCTGATCCGTTGGACCCGATCCTTTACGGTGCCCACTAACGGAGAACTAAGAAATCTGACGGATCAACGGATCAAGTCCGATTGCGGAACGGATCTCTTCGTGTGTGGCGCAAAAATCCGTCGTTTTTTGAAGGATTTGGTCCGTAGGACGCATCACCATGGCCACGCCATACACGCAGGCTATTACGTCACGTTTGCAATGGATCAGATCCGCCCGTAGTTTTGTAACAGTGAACCAGATCCGTCGGATCAAGTTCATCGGTTCGGTCCTACTGACCCGATCCTACAGTCAGCTTCAACACACACAGTCGGATATTTTAGCGGATTTGGTCCGGAGCGAACCAGATCCTTTAAAAAGTCCGCTCGTGTGTGCCCACCTATTGGGATAGAACGACAATCGCATCGCAAAAAAAATAAGATAATTGCAATTTTTTAAACGCTACGATTGTCTAGTTACATGTATGTGTGTCCTTGTATTTGAAACAATAAGGACTTATGCAGGTGAGCATCGCGTTGCAATGGACGCACTCGAATTCCGGTCTAACTTAATCTTTAATAATAATCTGGACACGAATTCCGGTCGAGAAAATTTTTATTGATATAATCCATGACTCGAATTCCGGTCTAGAGGACTTAATCACTTTAGGTACCTGGCGTCTTTATGTACCCATTTTACCCAGGTATCGTATAGGCTAATTATCATACACCGTTATTGTCGGGTACCGTACAATAGACGCAAAATAGAAAACAATATTTACTTATTTTGTTATTTTTATATTAATTATGTATATTTAATTTGATTAATTTAATAATTTGTAGTTTGCTGATGATGGCCTAAAATAAGGCCGAAATTACTTCAAAAATAAATAATTTTCCTTGAAATAGAACATTCATATATTTTAACTTTATAATATTATGATCATGTATTTTTAATCTTGACGTGAGTTTGTGTGCAGGTAAAAAAGATTATGAATTCGGGTGTCCCCCTATAGAGACCAATTTTTACCTCGACCGGAATTCGAGTCTAGGATTAACGGACCCAAGTTCTCGCACAGGTAAAAGCTTTATGTGGACCGGAATTCGTGTGCACCGGTTGCAATATAGTGAGAAGCCTTGACCAATGCCATGCTGACAAAAAAAACTCGCAGTTACACGTATCTGCGCGTTTGTCTATTCATGAACGCGTACAAAGATGCACAGGCTGCGACTGCATCGTGTTTGCAGCACTTCTTATTGTTAGTTACGCCTAGCGCGTGATAAGCGTGTGAAAAACGCGTCGTTTGCTAAGTTTTATTTTTGCGACGAAAAAAAATGCACGACTAGACATTGCAAGTGAAGGCCTAATCTAGCACTTGAACAAATTCAATTAATTAAATCAAAAATTTGTCCACCAATCTTACAAGTGACTAACATTACAACTATCCTCGCGATTTATCACTTACATGTTGCATACTCGCCGCTGATTGGTACGCTCGTGTACGACAGTCCTATCTGAAAACAGTTTTCCACTAAAAAGACACAAACTTGTGTAGAAAAAACCAAAACTGCAATTTTTAAAGACTCAAGAGTTTTTTGCGACGGTTACTATTTTGTGTTTCGAGTCCCATGTTCGAAAAAAAAAACACGAATAAAACAGAAACTCGACAAAACTGTTTAGTGGAAAACCACCTTAATACAATCTATTGATAATCTGACAAAGTTGGCAGTGATTACCCCAAAACCTATTGTTAGTTTAATTATAAATTAACGTATTTAGAATAGTTGGATGGATATTATTAAAATTTCAAATATATATCACGTATACACAGAGTGTCTCACGTAATTGTTGCAATTATTTTCTATAGTTCAATACATAAATAATGGATTAACGAGGATGTACACCTTTACGTGAGACAGGCTATATATTTAAATCAAAAGGTCAAGACATTTAATAAAAGGAAAGTGAACTTTATAATATTTATCCAGTTCTATAATGTTTGTGTGAGAATGACAGACAGGATATTCTATTTGTATTGAAATTTTAACAAAAATTATCCATCAACTATACTTTTTTTGTTTTGTTTTTGATTTAATTTACATACCAATTTCTTTTCCATTTTCGCTTTAATATCTCTAGCTAATGTGAAAAAGGCCTCCTCAACACGTATACTAGCTTTTGCACTAGTTTCAATAAATTTAATACCATATTCAATTGCTAATTGTTCACCACGTTCTTTTGATACTTGACGTTTCTCTTCTAATTCACATTTATTACCCAATAACATTTTTTCAACATCAGCCGATGCATTCTCTTCAATATTTCTAATCCAATTCTTTATATTTTCAAAACTTTTCTCATTTGTTATATCATATACTAACATTATACCCATTGCACCACGATAATATGCTGTTGTTATTGTACGGAAACGTTCTTGACCTGCTGTATCCCTATATACATAATTTAAATTTTAAATTAAACAAAACTTCTAATAATAATAATAATAATAATAATATAACAAAAATCTTACCATATTTGTAATTTGATTTTTTTACCATCTAAATCTATTGTTCGTATTTTAAAATCAATACCTGAAATCAAAATAGCAACAAGTTTGTATTAAATAAATATAAGGAAGTAAGTTGAGGGTTTTTTTTTTATTATAATTAAAATAAAATAATCATTAACAAAATGATAAATATTTCCTCTAAAATTGTTGATATTCTGGTAGCATTACAGGATGTTGAGATTCCCAGACAATCTAGTAGCCCATGATTAATGAACAAAAAACAATCAAACTGACAGTAACCATCATTATATACACATTTTACGTATATATTTACTAATATATACATGAAATTTTGTTAATTTATAAATCGTTTTATTATTTTATCATTTAATCTAATTAATTATTGTTAGAATTATAAAGAAATTTGAATAAATTATTTAAATATTCAAATGATGATCAAGTTGGCTATGGATAAATGACAGCAAAAGAAACAAATGACATTCAAATTTATTACAAAAGGGTCGAAAATCGTTTGATTTATATTTTAAAATATTACCGATTTAGGTGTGGTTGAACATTGCCAAATTAAGATGTTTTTGTGTTGTGACGACAACAACCATCAAATAGATTAAATTCGTCCACGTCCCAATATCATTGTGATAATTACATAAAAAATATCAATTTGTTTTAAAAAGAAATTGTTTAGAGAGTACCCCCAGGTACAATGTACAGGTTTTCGATGTGCTACTATCTATTGCTTTTTTCAAAATAAATCATGACTTGTGTTCTCGTTTTTTTTTTCTATTTGTGCTTTCTCGATTTATTTATTGTGTGTGTGTATTTTATAATACAAATGACTCACCTATCGTTGATATAAATGTTGTATTGAATGCATCTTCAGAAAAACGAAATAAAACACAAGTTTTACCAACACCTGAATCACCAATTAATAACAATTTAAATAAATAATCGTACGTTTTTGCCATTATTATTTCTTTCAACTTTTTTCTTTTTTTCGTTAATTTGTTACTACTTTAATTTTTTTCTATTGAATAAAGAAACAAATAAATAAACAAACACAAATCACTGTTTTATATTTTAATTATTACGTTCTTTGTTTTTATTATAAATTTAATTGGAATTTATGTTATAATATTAACAAAAAAAAAAACACAACACCCGGCCAAGTTTTTCGCGGAGAACCCGTTTCTCGTCTCGTTGTTATGTCAAATCAAATTATTATAAAATTAATTTTGATAAAATCAAATTCCACTAAATCATTATAACGAAATTCCCTATGATTGTTTTTTTGGTTGCCTACCAACAAAATTTCTATTGTCGATTTTGTTAAGGTGTGTCTACATAATTGCTTAAATAAAACGTTGATGGAAGTATCCCAATTTTTAATATGATAACTTTTTGCTAAATTTTCTACGAGACATTAGTAGATTACATCAAAAAAGTAGCGTTATAAAGGAGATGGTCATAAAATTATTGAAAATTAATAATTGATTCGAGAAAAAATATTTCAAGAAGTAAAGGTGACAACGTAGCAGACATCAAAAAGCGCGCCTAATTTAAATTTTAAATTGTTCAAAAAAACTGTGCCTTTTAATGCTGTCCTTTCCTATGCAACTGTAGCATTTATTAAATGAATATGTATCTCGGTCAACGTGATGTATAGTCGCATCGGTGACTTAAGAGACTGACTTTAGCAATAAAATTAGGATACAATGTATCGGTATATGAAAGAACTTTATAGGGGTGTTGAAATATTGCCAGTAATAAATTTCAAAAATTTATAACGATTTTTGTCGAAAAACTACCTGCTTTGTGAGAATTCGATCCATTTGCATATTTCTACAAAAACTGTTTATGTTTGCCCAAGACAAATTTTTGAAATTTACTACTAGCAATATTTCAGCACCCCTATAAAGTTCTTTCATATACCGATACATTGTATCCTAATTTTATTGCTAAAGTCAGTCTCTTAAGTCACCGATGCGACTATATACAAGAATGCAAAATGCATTTTTTATTATCACTATATTAACGGAAAATCAGAAATCTAAAAAGTAGTAGACTGTATACATATACAGTCTACTACTTTTTACTATACATATATATGTATAGTTCTGGAAAGCCCTATTATCCGAAAATAAAACAATGAAAAAATTCCCAGATGAGGACCTTAATTAAATTATATACATGCTAGAATGAATAAAAGTCAATAAATAAACCCCTTACAATTCAGTCTGTGGGCAGGGGCATTCCGATAATTAAGGTGTAAATGATGTGCATGAAATACAGGCGGCCAAATCTTTGGGTCGGCCAATTTTTATTAATAAAAATTCCTATTTTGTAAACATGGAAAAGTTGTATTTCTTACTGACTATATGCCGAAATCAATGTAGTCTTATTCAGCAGTTAGTTATCAGACATATCTTATGATTTTTCCGGGAATGTATATAAAAATACAACAACTTTTGGGATTGCAACACAGGAAAAGAAAAGTAGAAAAATAGGAAAAATGGAATTATGTGGGAAGCTCTTGAAAAATTTGTAAAATCCGACCTTTAAGTTTTTAAATCCAAGAATAAACAATTGACTTGTGATGAAATTTTGACATTAATTTACAAAGTCATGATAGAAAAAAGCTTCCGATCAAGCACTGCAAAAGCTGAATGAATCTCAACCTAGTGTAACATAACGGACTGTACAAACTTTAATATTTTTCTGTCAACATTAGGAGTTCTATTTTTCATTATTAAATTTTGTCTGAAAAACTTTTGTTACTAATGAAAAGGGTGGCTAAGACATTTTTCGCATACAGGCGGCTAGCAGTATAAGAACGCCTCTGTCTGCAGGTTATTTTTGGGTCCCATGATTTGTGCGCCTGGGTGCAGCGTACCCATTGCACCCAATTTGCACGCCCCTGCGCATAATTTAACATGTGCAGACCACATACTTATATATAAATATACCGCGCAAGAGAGGTTTCCGACACCAGAAATAGTGGATGTCGCCATTTTGATGCTTCGTTGTCTGAATCTTTAGTTGTAAATTGAAATGTCCCTAGTGAACGGCCACTTTTCGCGCGCGGGACAATCGAAAATGACAGAATTGAAACAAAACGATCCAATTGTAATAAACA
>JAZBGY010000641.1:0-47599 GCA_037414755.1 Lydus trimaculatus | reverse complement strand
TATATTCGAGGAAAAAGTCGGGTTGGAAAATTTTACGGAAATTAATAAGAGGATCTCGTTCATGTTCGTATATCAGTTGAGATGCTTTTAGGGTATGACAGATGACGAAAAGATCTTGGGGTTCTATTGTTCTCATAATCAATGTATATGGGTAGTATAGTGATTGCTGTTTAGTTTGAATAGTCTCAACACACGCTGGGATTCCTTGTTTATGGATATGCCTATTTGTTTTGTTTTAAACTACAACGCCAACGATCATAACGATTCCATTATTGTTTTGTTGAAAACCTACTCAGATTTTGTTATGAATGATTATACCAACTAAAAATTATCTCTATTGTTGCTATATTTCAAAAACATGCATTATTTATGCAACAACCAGACGGATAATTTCCTATAGGTATACATATAAGAGACTTATAGTTATTGACAAATCAATAAATTTTGATTTTATGTGGTGCCAACGTTTTTAACTGGGGTATGATCTATTATTATTAGTATATTCTATCAAAATAGATAGATATGTATTTTGATGGATAACTACTGCCAAGCAATGCAATAAATTTTCGAAAACTAGAAAAATGTCAACCGAATTTCATGAAAGGTTTGGTGATTCAACAACTAAGGGAATAAGTCTATATTAAAAGATAATTTCCAAAATAGAAAAGAATAGAGAAATATTTGAAATATAGTTTAGACAAGGATAAAATTGGTAGAAGCAGATTTTCAATAGATATCGATATTTATCAATAGAGATCGGCAACATGATCCTCTAACAATAGAGAGAGGCCCCTTTCGATACGTCAAAACACCTCTTCAGGGAACAATGATTTCGATTCTTACACACTTTACAAACCACTGATCCTTAACCAAATCCATGTTAATATGTATATTATGCATTTGGAGTGATTTATGTGACTTGTGAAATTAATCTTAGATATATGCCCTATCCCTCTGTACGAAATTATACAGAATAAAAAGGCTGAATAAGACCCTACATATATAATAATAAAGGGAAAAAAAAAGTCAACTGCTTTTTTAAGATACAAATAGTCGGTATGATAGTATCGAAATCAATTTACTATTGTATTAATAATCTAATTGTAAATACCTATATTGATATACCGAATGATATAGTATAGCTTAACCTTGGTAATGATAAAAATCTGAAATAAATCACTACTGGACTGTAATAATTATCACATTCACCAAGATGCGAGTGTAAGATTTAATTAAAAACGAATTTTCAACTTGCCGTATATAATGTCTTTATTGCACGAAAGTTCTTTAAGACTTTATTTAACGACATTTTCACTCCATCTAACCTGCCAGGGACAATCTTAGTAATGCAAAAATGTACGAGTACATTTTTACACGATAATAAATAAACAAATTATGTATATATGTATGTATGTTCTAATAGTAGCAGTAATTGGTGTTATAAAACACACACTTAACACAGTACCATGCTTGTCTGGAATTCAAATTTAATTAGTGTATGTAGTGTACATGTGCTTTATGTTGCCTGTGGGAAGAATAGGTAAAAATAGTCGAACAAAACAAAAAATAATAATAATTTCAGAATAGCAGGATACTGATGTAAAAGGAAGGAGATGCTGGATATTTCTCTTATAAATTGTCGTCGGCCTTTGAAACGACACAAAAGGGAACTTCAAAGACTTCTTTCTCGTTACCACCAATTACTATGCTACATGTCAAGTAATCAGACACTATGTTAGCAGATGGAAATGATTTTAGAATTCTGTTCATTTGAATAAAAGTTCTACTGGTTGAGAAAAATATGGTGATCGTTGTTGAATGTGATCATACTTCATGTTGTATCTCGTGTTGTATATTGCAATCGAATTTCTAAAATCTCAATCGGTTGTACACAAACATGCACGAATAGTGTCAGTCAGCACTGTATGAAGCACCAGTGCTACGTGACAGCAGAAGATAAAACTAAATATTTTTATGAGTTTATGTATGTAGAACCCTTTCATTTGTCTGTTTAATTTGGAGAAAATATTTTGAATGTTGTTTCATTTATAATTTTCTTTATTTATTTATTCAAAAAAATTTTCTTTGCTTGTACATATACCCCCGTCTCGTGGACTAACTTTGGTTTCAAGATCTCCCAATTCGACCCGTGAAGATTTTCAAAACATGTGTAAAAATGGACCTGCATAAGATATCGTGTAGTGCAAATTTTAGATTAAGTGTTAAGTAAGTTATTATTTTCACCGAAATCATCTATTTCTTCTAGTTGCGTAAATTCTAGTTCGTTCCATGCAAGGCTTCGAACGGGAATTGGACTTTTGAACTTTTGTTCGGTTTTCTTTTCAGTTGTGGGCCTCACCCTATTGTTGATTCCAAAAATTTTATAGCTCTCTTGTGAGAAGGGAAAGTTGATATCACTTAACCAGGTTGAAAAGGTTGTCCACCCCTGGGTGAAGGTGATCATTTTCTTGTTCGTTTCGTTTTATTGATTCATGCTTTTTATCTATTTTGCTTAATCCAGAATGGTCATGTTAAGTAGTGACCACTCTATTCTAGTAACAGTTATCAGCAATTCTTTTACACAATAAATGTGGAAATTGAAAATGTTAATAATTTTTTTCAATTAAAATACTGTAAAGGTTATTATAAAACCTTCTAAATACGGTTGTATTTAATTAGTGACAATGTTATTATTCCACCAGAAACAATTTAAGAATGCATGAACTTTACCAATGGAACGTGCTAGAGAACTATAATGACTGTTGTGATGCATTTTACCGGGACGTTCAAAGCGAATAAATTGTTGACTTGTCTTAAACACAATCAGGCAAATTAACTTGACTTTCACATTGTTTTAGATCCAATCGCGTTAGGACAACGCCATTACGACAACAATTAATCGTATTTCATTCAATTTCTATTCTACTAACGTACCTACCTAGGTATCACATTAGTGATTTTGAAAGAAGAATTTTAATACAATTCTAGAAAACATTAATAACTTAAAAGTTAATAAATGTTAATAAAATGTTATCCATGATTCAATAATTATTTGATAAACAGTTGAAATATTTTCTTAAATTATGAGTGCAGGTAATAAAATTAATGAAACTTTCACAATAGTAATTTCTGTTAAATAAAACATACATTGCACTAATGATAAACCTAGTGGTGAAATAACACGCCAGCTATTAGCAGATTAAATTCCGTTTACGGTAAATAGAATACATTTTCTAAATTCCCATAGAGATACGAACAAATGGCCTTCCACATTATTTACTATCCACTTAGGGTCAATTTCTCCAACTTCAGTTTAATTTAACTTGCAGTTATGAATAATTTATTGTTTCCCATGAAGTAATTATAATTTCAACAGATTTATTCAATAATTAGATTTAGTTGATTTTGTTTGGAAGAATATGTTTATCTAATGGTAGGATTTTTTATTAAAAATCCAATGAAGAAATCAGCTGTTAGGATTTTATAAAAGATCTGTAAGAGAGAAATTTTGATGACAATAATAAAATTATTGATTTTCATGTAAATTGAGGGTAATTTGTCTACTGGAGGAAGCAGCATATTAAAATTTTGAGTGGATATTTTGAGAGGCGAGTCCGAATTGAGTTTTTACAGAATATTTACAAAATACAGCTTTTCTTCGTTTGATTGCTGTGTTTGTTAGCTTTTCGCATCTCAATACTCATTTTATCCCGGTAAAATTTTCTTGTGATTGAAAATTATTCAAGCAAAGATTGAATATAATTCTAAACGACAATATCTATGTTTGTATTCGATAATGTTACTACATATGGTAGGAGCCCTACAAATATCACGGTGACATTTTCTATCTCCTGAAAATCTCTAATTTGATTTCTAACGTATTCTCTAGAGTAGTACTATGTCAGTTTAGCGCCATTTTTGTATTGATTTCGATTGACTAGATATTGAGTTTGGAAAGCAACCCGCATAGAGCTGCTGCTTTAAGAAAGCTGGGGGCGGCAACGGTTACACCCTCAATGGCTCCGCGTATCGTATGTGAGTGTGTGACGGGCTCCTTCGGGGCGGACAGCTTGACTAATGCAAAGAATACGAACAAGAAAAGAGAGGAAAAATATACCTCAACTTGTTCCATCAGGATGGAAAGCTCGGGAAAATGGAAAAAGTTTAGAATATGGTGGAAGAATTAAGAAAATGATGGATCCTCTGTTAAATTTTTATTGTTTCTTTTTTCATTAAATTAAGTTTTCGATTACCATTATTAAGCAAGCACTCATTATAACAATTAACAAAACAAAATATGTACATATTACTTTACATATAGGTGAACACATACCTACATACATAACTTTGTATTCATTTTTGGTACGATTGCCGTTCATTACAGATTAATGGCCGTTAATGAAGCTATCAAATGTAAAACTGTTACGCAAATAAAATACAGTTAACACGAAAAATGAGTAAAAAGTCAAAGGAAATTCATTAATGAATGGTCACCCCAGGGAAGAAGATTCTCGACCTACCCTAACTCTGTCTAATTTCACTCTTTAAAAATACTTTCCCTTGACTTCCATCCTCTTTCATTATTCCCCTCGTGACCTAGTGCGCTTCTTTAATAAGTACTTAGAACGCAAGCGCTATAGCTTCAATTAGCTGCGCCGCGGCGCTTAATTACCTCCGGGAGCGTCGGTCGAGGGAGGTTCAAGGTCGTCGTGGGTCACTGGCCCACTTTCGTCTTCAATTAATGCCAATCCGTTGAATCTGTAACAAGGCAGAGGTCGTCAAGTTTGCATCCAAGAATAATTGGATATTGAACCAACTTAGTTGTAACAAGATGATTTGTTTGCTATTTCATTAATCCATATTTATAAATAAGAAAATTTTATTGCCAAAATGATATGTATGTATATGTGTATATCGTAAATGGTGCATTAAAAACATTTCGCCTGTTTGTAAATGCGTGGAATTATGAGCGGCATTCGGTTGACCGGTTGTGAAGTAAGGAAACGTACGATTGTAGGAGGCAGTTTTAGAAACAAACAAGATCGTTATATTTGGTTCATAAAACACGAATGGTCCTTTATCAGCATATGCCCCCTACGAGCGAATATGGACTATAAAGCTCTACAGATTGCTTACAGTCGACGGATTCATCTATGGAAAGTCACCGTGGAGGCGGAATCATTTTTCCTTAAGATATGTAGTAAAAGTGAGGCGGTTAGCTTTTATCGTTACAAAGAGGGTTGCCGTCTTTTTCCACCCAAAGCTCACATCTCACCTAAATTACGTATAAAATATTCGTGTGACAAGGGAAACCGCCCAATCCTGCGGCCTGAGTAGGTGTTCGAATGTGGAGTATTGATGGCATGGAGGGCGCGTGCGTCTTTCCCATTTCCACATAGGGAGTTGGAGGGTGGGATAGGGGTTAGCACGACAGCGTGTGTATTTTTCTGTGCTTTTTCGCTCGTTTTGCACATCCACATCCAGGCCGACGATATTTTTCATCCGGGTGGAGCCGGAACAGAGGCAAGAGTGCTCGCGCTCACCCACCCTAGATCGATCGGCCGCCGGCGCTGCATATTATGTCTTCTCCTCACGTTCACACAAAGAAATCACCTCGCATCGCTTCCATTTATCATAGCATCTTTAAGATTGCAAAACGGGCGGTGCCATCTACAAATCCAATGCTAGACGGAAACGGTCTCTTCGTCTAAACTAAATGTCTTTAATTCCAAGAAAATCCATCCGATCTCCAATCTAATCAAAATTATTTATATGTATAACCTCCCCTAAATTAATATCATCATCTGTCAAAATTTTATCATTTATATTTATTGTTGGTAATTCATCGAAAATAATAACCCATTACTTCCCTGTCACCAAAGAAAAAAAAAGAAAATTGTTAAGTAATCGATAAAACAATTGTTTAAAGCAAATATGAAACAATTAAAAACCGACTGGTATATATCAAGAGTCATTTTATAGTGTTAACCTGAACTGTGGGTATACAAAAATCTATTTGAAAAATGTACAAATGGTACAACTGACGGTAATTTAATGTTGTTATACGAAAATGAGTTTAGAACGTTCGTACTAAAGCTGATATTCGACGAGCCTCTCTCAAAGTGTTTCTACAATTCCGTTATCTCTCAATGATGTCTTCACTCACCTACTTCCCAGCGTATTGCATTAAAAAACTTGATACTTTTTTACAGTTGGCTGAATATCGTTAATGGACTCTTTATATACCCAAAGTTGTTCCTTTCTGATGTATGGAAATGAGAACAAAATCGAGAACTATATGCATGCATTTGAGATGATTTATTATCATTGTAAGTCGATATTTTCACGGTCCATATTAGATGGAATTTGTAATAAGGTACGTTTTATGTGATCTTTACCCACCTCATTATGCACATTACGAATCTATAATCTAACCAAAATTATGCACATAATTATTAAACAGAAGCTAAATGGAAAAATCTCTCGCACTCAATATATAATCATAGGTTTCAATTACATTTTCTCACAGTTACTGTATTATCATAGTGAAACAATAAATCCAGTTCTCGATAAAATAAAACTGAAAGTGATGTTTTGCATTCTTTTTCTTGTGGAGTCTTTTTTTTGTCGTAACTTTACGACATTAATAATTTATCAAGGCACATTTCTTTGAGGAAATACTATTGGAAGGCTGAGATTTCCAAAATGGCTTCTAAAGAAATTTTGGTATTTATATGCGTTTACCACACGCACACATATGCCGGCGCATACGCACTTGTCAAGAAAAGGAAGTGATCATATTTAAACTCCACCCTCACACGTCACATGAGTATGTGGAATTGGGGAAGCCAACCAGTAATCTTGTTGGGAAATAGAAAATGATAAGAAAAGAAAAACTGACACCGCTATCTATTTCAATTTCTTTACTATTAGCTCGAAAGTTCTGGGAGCAGAAGCAATCGAGTTTGGGGATTCTGTTGTTAACCAAATTAAAACAGCAAAGAATTCTGTTGTGTGTTTCAAAAGTCAGAATTATACGTTCCATCACATGTATAGGAATATTTAATTAGACGGTATTGTATAAGTGAGGATCAATCGGTAACGTCAGCTTTGTTTGTCAGATATTAATAAAGTATAGTCTGATATATATATATTTTTTTTTTGTAGAATGCGTTTAATGAAAATGGAAGCCATCTGACAAAGTAATAACTACAAATTGCTCCGGAGAGATACAAAAACCCGTTCTCATATCCACGAAAATAAAGCGCCGCCAGTCATGAATACATTTCAGCGACATTGTGCAAAATCGAGAATATTAATGCGACACTCGTTTGAAGCAGTGAAATATACACAAAAAGAATGTGTAGTCCTTGAAGATCCAAGATGGCTGACAAGAAGGTACTTGATAGAAGGCGCAAAACATGACAGTGGTATGGGTGCAATAAAACGTATGCGATACGGGAGAAGTACGGCAGAAATATGAGATAAATGTAGAGAAGAGAGAGAATGAGAAACTGCTGCCAAGATATTACTATACACGAAACGAACAGAAGAGAGGCACATACTCCACCAATATAAAAATACTTTTTGCTTTTTCCTAGGTAGCGAGAGATGCTTGTGTTGTATTCATTCCTTTCTCTTATGTTGTATGAAAAGTAAAGTACAGTGGAGACGACGCCAGGCTCTTTTGATTACTTCCTTCGACAAGTGTCTTTATCTTTTCCAAAGTATCGTCTTTAGCGTCATGTCGGAGGATCATTTTCTCATTCTTGAGTGCATATGAACAGATCATTTGGTCTTTTGTTCTGTGCACGAATGGGAAAATTCCATGTTCATTTCTTGAAAATAAATATACGTATATTAAAAATGGAAACAATTCATTTTATTATACCTATACCTATATCTTAAAGAATTACCGGTACATACAGTTGGCTTAGATTTATATTTATTGGGGAAAACATAATATATTCATTATTCTATATTATTCTAATTAGTTAATAATATTTATATGTTAGGTATACGTATTTATAGAAATGTAAACATATAATTTTTATTTAAAATGGTAATACATACCTACATATATCAACAATATAAATTATTATCCAACTCTACAACTCTAAAGTATTTCTATTTTAAAATCCATTTTACTGTACAATATAAAAGTTTTAATTCGATAAGAATTCTAATCGATCTTAGGAAGTTTACGTTATAAACGAAAAAGTAATTGGGGTTACTCACCAGCTTAGATGTATATTCACGTATACATATAGTGCCAGTTTCACCCCAATTGCAATTTAAAAAAGTAAGCAGAAGAAAGCCAGACTGTCGTTAGAAATCTACACATCCCTGGAGCCCTAAAGCTCTTGTCTTGTACGTGCCTCTTGACGTCTATTGTTCGGAAGCGTGTAGTGAGAGCAGACCGGATCTTCGCCCTCAGCTCTGATATAATGACGGATTTAACCTAAAGAACTTTTTTAAATTGAATGAGTACTGTTTCGTTGAGGATCTCATAGAAATTATGTGAAACCAGGTAGGTAGGGAAATCATCTACTAGACAAATAGATATTGTACATCATTAAAAAAAATGCACCATCTGTGTATTCGTAATATTACAAATAATAATAATAATAATAATGGTAAAACTAAATAGTAATGATTATGTCTTGAGTAAAGTTGTTTATTTAGAATCAGAAAGGCGTGTTAATTTAAATACCGATTTTGCTTATAATAATAGAACAACAACGGTAAACTGACAATGAGTGTATTTGTAAAAAGAATTTGTGTAAAAGAATAATTGAAGTATAAATGTTTATTGTACAATAATACTGACTGGATTGTCTCTTGTTTTGGGTAATGGGGTCCCGGTCCTGTTTACTGCTTTGGAAATTTTAATTAACTCGACATACCAATAGCGAGTTGAGTGACTTGCAACATATCCTCAATATTTTTCCCATTTATAACCATTACTGGCTGAAGAATGTAATTTTGTTCCAGACGGAGATATTAAAATTGATTGTTTTTGCTTTTAAATTGTTTAAAAGAAATGTAATATCTGTATATTGCGACAATATTGTATAAAAGAAATGTAATTTTGTCCATATCAGAACGAATATGAAATTTTTCTGAAATAATACAATCTTATACGAAATAATCACATGGAGAGAGGAGCGAATAATTGCTCCCACTTTCAATTCTTATGGCTACAACTGCTCATGCACAAAATTCAATCTATATAGATTAACATGTACGTATTGTAGTAATTTATAGGTATGTTTATCCGCTTGATAATCATAAGGTAATTTACACAATTTGAACATGTAAAAGATTTGCTTCATTATGTGTACTTATGCCATTAAGTAGGTAATCTGGTAATTCTATTGCATCACTAGGTCTGTAGGCCAATTTTGAGTTTCGGATTAAAAACGGTCTAGCCGATGGCAGGGTAAGTTGATCTTATCTACCTATATTCTTACACATACATATTATTGACATCAAATGTGTAACTTTTGTATAAAGGTGGTAGTAAAATAACCCCTCCTAAAGTTCTAATGTGAAGTGACGTCGACTTCAAGTCTCAGTGTTACCAAGGCAACCGATTTCGCTGCAGGTTAAAACCTTATTGGATATGTTCATCGTTTTATTTTATTTTCCACTTTTTTCCTGTACATTTACATTTTCTATCTGGAACCTCCACCATTTTCTAGATGCGCACTCGAATCGACTGGATATATTGTGTATCAAATGTATACTGTGCAGTAATGTTCCATTTTTCACCCAACCATTACCGTCCACACCACCACCACCACCACCACCACCACCACCACCATCACCACCCCCACTGCCTAACTCCTATATGTAACTTTGCTAAAGTGCAAAACTAGGGATTTACCACCCATTCCGGTTCAAATCCACACTTTTACTCAATCAACTATTTTTACGTCAGATTCCTTTCATATTCTGTGCCGAGCATAAATCTGATTTGCTTCCAGAAAATTCGCTGTACGTCAAATTAATGGACGACCAATTTGAACGCAAAAATCTAATAACATTTTTAAAACGTTAGAAACGTGCGAATTTATTGAAAAGAAATCCAAGAAGTATCCAGGCACAGATTATTAAAATATGTTCCGACTTTTTTATTGTGTTCCATTCAATATTCAAGGTAGAAAATTGAAACAATTTCACACTGACAATGTGTATTTAAGATAAAATTAAGATAATGATATTGTTTCTGATAAAAGATTGATTGTTCTTCATAAAATAGTCGTACGTCGTTCATCACCTCTACCTATATACACAACATTATTAATAATAATAACAACAATCACAATTATAATATAAGTGTTTATTTAAAGAAGACAGCTCCGAAAAAGATATCATCTAAACAACAGTAGATGATTAAGAACAAGAAACAGGTACATCGAATAGACGACCACTTAGAGGGCTCATCAACATGCAAATATCATTATCTACTTGAATACTCATTCAATTGTCGAAGATGAATACTGCGGGATAAAGGGGCTCAAATAGCCACAAACTCACGTTACCAAGGCAACGTAGCACACTGATGGTAGAGGGGTTATACACCGGGAAAGGGTGCGAGCGGTGTGAGCCCGATCAATCTTAGAGCTTTTGTGTAACTTTGTATTGTAAAACACGCATACCTAAGTGTTCTATCTACTATACTTTCGAATATTTGTAATATTTTTGATTTTAAAATTGTAATAGAAAATTTTATAAATAAATTATTGAAATTCGATCGAAAAATATACTAAAGTAGTAGATGAGTAAAACTATTTAAATTACGACTATTTTGGTCAATACGTTTTCTATCCTGGATAGAGCTATCTTTATATTACGACTTGAATTCATTAGATCGCATAAATCGTATTGTCGTGGAATCTTCTCAATGTGAATTAAATCCAAGCTTTCTAGTCCTGGCTGATTGATTCCTAGTATTGGATCGGTAACAGACAGACATATTATAAAATAGACACAATTGAACATTATTCGTTTCTCAGATATATCACCAAATAGACATATTATATTCCATTTTATTGTAAATATTAGAAGATTGTCCCAGAATAATTAGTCTTATCAACGACTGGTTTTATTAACTTCTATAAAGATAATGGATAATTTCGTATAAAGCAACAAAATATTACATCTGTAATTATCAATATTAAAGATAAATTACGACCTTTTATTTTATAATGCAACGGTCAATTAATAATTATTTTTCAACATACAATATACTACTGGTGTGACATAGATGATAATTCATATAGTCATGACAGGTGCAGCTTGTAGTTGATGTCATTTTTAACTTTATAATTAGCTGATTTCATACATCTAATATTGCAAGTGTTATTTACTTTGTCAAAAATTCTTGATTCGTCGAATATATTGCTCTAAATGTTCTGATCTGTGTTCATGTCTATCTGCTATTAAAATAGTTAATTTAAATGCTACTATAAAATGTAGAAAAAAAAGTTTCTCAAAGGTGTTGTTTGTCAATTAGTAAGTCTATAAAGATCAAATGAAGAACGTAATTACAACATCAAAATCATTAGATATAAATGCAGGTGCTTAGAGATAACCGTTCCCTTTCTTTCACCCATCATTCCATTTGATTCGGTAAATTAAATATACCCTTGGGTAATTTTTAGATCTAGCGAGCAAGGCCTGATAATGGTTTAAAATAATGCATGTCGAATTGGTTTAGACAAAAATCATATTTTATCTGGAAGTTAATTTTCAAAAATCAAGGTAACGGTATCGATTCATTCAAATATAATATTTATTACACTTTAATAATGGAATAATAAGTTACAAAAAATGTAGCCCAAATAGAAAACATTTAAAATAAAACAACACCAAAGTCCATTAGATTTTCTCTTTATGTTCCTCGAACAACACTATAATAACTTGTTCACAATAAAGCAGGAAGTCTGTGATCTTCTCTGAAGTTCAGTATACATTAGCAAGTCCAGAATTAATTTCTTGACATACCCGACCTGGTGTCTTGTCTTGGTAGTAGCGCAAGCGCTTGTAAAATACTATTAGCCCCTCTCAGAGCGCCAATTACAACTAATTGGATGACAGTCGGTCGATGAAAAAGTTGGACAAGATCAGGGTTTTATGATGGTGGTAAAAGTTTATCAAATCTCTAATGATTGTATACAAGATCATCCTTTTACACTGCAATTTTATACTAATAAAAATTTCAAAAAAATAAACGGGAAAAACAAAAATATCAAATGGAAAATTTCAGGGGTTGTTAGCTTGTTATTTCAAACACCTTCCCTGGAGGTTTCATATATTCCAGTCAACATGCCAAAGTGACACTCAAATGAATAATTGATGGGTTAAAATAACAGAATGTGAATTGGATCCATGACTGTAAATTATTTTAGAAAAGCAATCGTATTTTGAATGTGTTTTGCATACATATCAGCGCAATAATTTTATTTAATTCTACCTGGTGGCTCACTGAATAGGATGATAATGATGATATTGATAATGACAGAAATCCGCTACTAATAGGTATAGGTATACTTAATTGTAATATTAATGAAATAATACATTGACGTAAGTACCGGGAGGCATGGACCGAATGCACTGCGGTTCTGAGGAGCCACTGGGCCCATCATAAGTGGAACCTGATATTGCTATAATTTTTTTCAATTAAAAATAATAATAATAATAATAACGAAGCAGAAGAGTAGATAAATTAGTAGCAAAACAACTCGACAATTAAAAAACAAAAGCCTTACACAATAATCACGTAATGCAAAATTAATGAAAGTGAATATTTGAGATTTTTGATTTGAATAGTAAATTACTAGAGGATGACTAGCCTTGTATAATGCAATCAATCGTTTGAAAGTCCTAATGATAATTATACATTAGGGATAGTTTGACTAATAACAATGAGAATCACGCAACGTTGTTCACAGAGGCGGAGTATTTCTTGCAAATAAAGGAACAATAAATTGGATTTGTTTTTGATTATTATTAGAATCATTCATATTCACCATATGTATGTGAAATTGCCTTGAAAATTAACCAGTTTCCTCTCTTTTTCTTTTAATATTTGTTTTATTTTATCTGTAGGTATACCAATTTAACGTTAGTATCATTAAGAAACGCCTCTGTTTAGATCAATGTAAAGGCATTTTAACCACAACACGATTTCTGCATCTCGATTTTCCCGACGGAATACATCTTTATTTTTCTACATATTGCCTAATATAAATGGAACAAAGTTTGTAATTTATATTTTCATTCCATTGATATTTTTAGAATTACTTACAATTATTGTATTTTAAGAATCTTATTGCATGTCTTATTAGAATTAAGCATAAACGGAAATAAAATGCATATTGATTTAATTTAGAGTAGGTACCTACTATTAGTGATGATTAAATTAAAGTACAAATCAAATTTACTCAAAAATTGTCTCGTTTTAATAAATATTTGATTCTCTTTCTATATATAATTCGAAAAATTCAATCAATTATCTTTGAATAAAGTAGGTATGCTTATTGATATGAGATGCTGAAAATAACTAAAAGAAGTAAATTTTTGTAGGTATATATCGATTTAAAATTTCCCAACAACAGATTGTAAATTGGCAAGAAAGCGAAACCCTTGAATATATTCTTTTCATTTGTATATAAGGGATCGTGGGACAGGAACTTACATCACAGGTGGTCCAAATATTTCCTTATAGGAGAGAGCACGCATCTGAATAATAACAGAAACTTGTTATAAATCAAATTGGAGAAGAATAATGGGAATCTTATATGAATAACCCTTTCGTCCCCTTTTCCCTAAGTAGAGAATTTATCGATTATACATGTATGTCTATTTATATACATTGTAGATTTACCTAGGCTGCGGTTATCATGCAATTAATGCTAAAATATGTAGGTATGCATGCAAATATGTATGTGCGTACCGTAATTCTAAGGGTACTGATGGGAAACTTATTGGGTTGATTTTAAATCAAATTTCTTTCAATATTTATTATTGAATTTTTGTCGTAAATACCTGGTTTCATTTACATAAATAAATACGTTGGTTTGTTGTTTACTGGAAAAAATTTGAAGAGAGTTTTGTTGTGCGACAAGTGAATAATTATCGATTTGTTTAACTTGTAATAAATGCCATTAACTGGTTAACTGTTAAAATAAACATGAAACACCTCTTGAAGACGACTTAATTTAAATGGTGCTGTTTTTTTACCGACACCAATTAACATCTTCAAAACAGATCTGGCGCCTGTTGAACACAAAAATCCAAACTACAGTAATGTGAATAAATTAATCTTAAATGTATTGCAAAGTAATTACTTTGAATAAGTAGGTACCTACATCAATATCAAATTCAATATAAAAAAATAAATGTGTTTAGGAAGTCGCCTCTATTTCGAATATAAGTAGTTATCGGGGAAAAAATGTAAATCTACAACAAAGTTGTATATCAAGATTGTTGCATAGTTAGTTAAGAATTCTCGCATACAATTTTTTTTTCAGATTGTTGGTTACCAAGAATTTATTGCCTGGTTATTAACATAAGAGCTCTGTAGGAATTTCAATAAACAATGATAACAATGAGTAAATAGCAAAAATCTATTATCGCTACTAACGGATCGAATTTAAACCCAATTTTTGAACAATATGTAGTTGTAGTAGTAACTTCAACTATATTTATGTATGTATTTGAGGGTGGTTGTCATACACATTTGTCTCCCTCTCAGTATTTTCGTCTTCTTATTAAAATCAATCTCCATGAGAAGGCTCTCTGACAGGAACGCAGTATGAGCCCGTCAAATCAGCTACTCGCTTCCAGTAGTATTACTGCTTATATTTACATTAAGCCTGTGTATCATGAGATTGAATTTTGAAACAAAACGAATTTTAATATTCGCCGCGCTTCTTATGCATAAAGGTTTACTCATATTAAATACCTATCTTCTTCTATGCAATAATCTTCTGCCAAATAAAATGAGAATTTCAATAATGTAGAAGATGTCCTTTTATTTCTATTTTATTCAAAAACTAAACAAAAATCCATAGAAATAATCAAACCTCAAATGATAATTTTGCAGTTCAATAATTAAAATTGAATTTTTTCGATTTAACACACACAGTAGCAGCGTTATCTAATGGACATTAAGCGACCTCTTTTATTTTGTGTGTGAACTATTAGCCGAGACACGAACGAATTCAAGGGTGGGTAAAACCTTTTCTGTTCTGGATGCGTTTAACCAAAACATACCAGTTGGTAATATTATACTATTTTGGACTAGACAGTTTTAGATGTAAATCTAATATGAAAATAGTTTTGTTAATTTCGAAGAAAAAACTGCAAAAAATACTAGAAAAATCCGTTAAGTATTCCAACATATAATTAATAAATGTCAAAAGGCAATAGCATAAATAATAAGTCTATCTAGTGAAAATAATTTAAAAGTGTTGATGTTAGATAGTAATAAATATTTAAAATACAATGCATTATCAGTAAATTTGCATATTTTATTGTTGTTGTTAACTTTATTACTGTTTACTTTTATTGTTTAATTATTGTTAGAGCAAAACTTTTAGAAGCGACATTCAACTTATCATCATCAGTAATCTTCAGAGGTTCAAAAAAAAAGATAATAATAATAATAAAGACAACCAAGTGTAATCTTTATACTTCAATAAAGAAATCAAACATCTAATAAAACTATATAACGGACAAGGATTAGCACTACAGACAATCTATCAGCAATATATTCGTAAGTTTATCATCATACACACAACCACATCCACAAACCATATATCCTATTTAAGTAACGAATATCTAATTACACATGCCTAACTAATGGATGGATAGAATTTTAAAAACAGTTGATGATTATTTGGATTATCATGGAATGTCTTCTAGAGATAACATGAAAATTGTTTGAAATGGTAAGCATTTTTTTCGAATAAGTAAAATACGATTTAATGGATATTATTGAAAGTAGCCATTTTGTAAACATTAATGGCTTCCTTGAATTAATCAAAAATTGAGTAGGTGTGGTTAGTTGTCTACCAGTTTTCGTATTCTAAAAAGATCTTTCATTACGATAAGACAGTACTGAAATTATCATCCATGAGCAATAAAGACTATCAAGATAATGTTGTTTTATCATAAAAAGTAGAAATAAGAATTACAAACCACAAAATTTCATGTTAATGTATAATATTTCGTTAATCAAATCCCACAATAAACAATGGGGGTGTGTTTGTATTTTTGTTTAAAAATGCGGTCACAATGTTAATTATTAGAATCACAGACCTTATCGACAAATTTATGGACAAACTTCCAAAATATTTACCAAAATATTACCGATAGTTTCCAACTGTGTGTTTAATTAAATACTTGTAAAAAAAGAAACAACAATTAAGTTATTTATAATAACGATATCTTCCACTTTTGTGTGCAGTGTATTTATTTTCATTTGCCTGTTCGATAATTATAATGTTTTTGGTTTTTTTTTTTTTTTTATCTTAATTACCAGTAATTCAAGCGTCTTTTTTTCTATCCTCAAAGTAAAATTAAAGATATTATCAAGGATTATGAATTGATGAAGCCGATGATTGGCATCAACGTTATAAATTTTCAAACTTTATCGATAATCGATTGTATATTATATACAACTTCCCATTTCCGTTGGAAACACCTTCATGATTTTATTATTAATTTTTTTTTGTTTTAATAATTGTCAACCTAACATTTCTCAAACGAAATTCATAGTTAAAGAGAAATAACAAAAAATGGTTATGTACAGCAGCAGATGATATCTATTATCTTTTAATTTCTATAATATCAAAGATCATATCTAGACTTTTCAAGCTGATTGTTAATATTTTGCAGTGTTTTAATCACAATTAAACTTTGAAATGAAAACTTCCATGGTGAATTATAAATAGTTGAAACACGAAAATAAATAAATTAGAGGAAATCCAATATAACGTTTAATGCATTATTCAAATTCACGCTAATATGTGAATTATCACAAGTCGGACTACAAAAATCCTGTTTCTAATATTTTTCACTGTAACTCATTTTATGCCAGATTTGAGCATTTCAGGGCCGTACAAATATATTTAGCGACCCGGGTGCAGAAGTAACTACAGATAGCACCCTTAGTTGAATTATATACATGTTAAAAATATTAAAAAATAAATATAGGATTTACTGTTCAGCACGGACCCCTATGATTAAGGTGCCAAAGTGTGTGCTCCCGTCGCACCTTATATTTACACAGCTTTGGATCAGTGTTAATTTACTGTGCAAAATCATTTTTGAATATTTCTGTGTATTAACAGTAACATTCAGTTTTACCGTTAAGTGGTGGCGAAAATGTATCAAGATTATGTAGAGCTAAATTGAAAAAAAAACGGTTTAGATTTATTTTTTTCATTATCATAAATACAGAAAGTTCTGTGGAATATCTTGATCTTTGTCTGTCTCATATAATTGTTTTATGTCTATTCAAGGGTTTTAAAAGACTATAATGAATACGACAAAGAAACTAAATATTCTTCCATCTATTTGTCGATTTAGTATCCAATAACTTTTGACAGGTACCAGATTCGTGGTTTGTATTGGGATGCTGGCCATTCTGATACCGGTCCTACAAACAGCTGTGGGAATGCTTTGCCTTTGTTTAGTGACACACAAAACTGTGGTGTGATGTATAAAATAATGTTAAAAAAATCAAAATAAAATTACTGCAAAATACTTGACGTGATTGAAAAGTGAATTAATTATTTAGTAATTCTTGAAAAAGATATCTTTTTAGAATATCTAATAACAATAACATAGATCATATTCGGTAAATTACAAACAAGACCGAACTAGATAGCAATCTTCTACAATAACTTAAAAAGCAAATTAGAACAACCACAATATTTCAAATTTATAGCATATATATTAATTTCTTTTTTCTAATAACTGTGGTAATATAATAATTATATTAGAATTACTGAGGCAATTGCTATTGAGTTCTGGGATAGTTTTATAGATCACTATAGCCGTTACTGAAATAACGTAAAAACATTGCTTAAATCGCCCCTATATCTGCACATTCATTAATAAGAGATTTTTATTCTTTTCTGATATTAAAAACTTTACATAATCAATGAAAGTATACGGAATTTTTTAACAGACAGCTTGTTATTTATTTCAAATATATAGATACATTTCAGAAAACTGTACAAGACCCCACATACATAGATCTACCCGTTTATCACTGTTAGGAAAGTAGACTCACTTTATAGTTTTTAGCCTCTAACTAAACAGTTTAGTCATTAACCAGTAGCTCCCTCTAAAGCCGGAATCCCACGGCGCGTGATTTAGCAAGCCTGGCTCGTGGCGCGGGCTTATAAAGGCTCAGTGTGATTGGTGTTGGCTTGGCAAGTCTTGCTCGAGTCTTGTCTATGCGGTTTCCTGTTTTATGATTTAGATATCTTGGATTCCATATCGCCGACTCCCCTTCATAAAACAATAGAATAATTCCAAAATAATATCGTTTCTCCATCCAATTTTTAATTTATTATGACAAAAATAACCACATTTATCAACAACAACCTGGGCGCTACTGAAGTGTGGCAAACTTGCATCTGGTCCAACGTATGACGAGCCGAGCCTGATGAGGCTCGCTTTCTGTTTGACTACTGCCAAATTTACCGACTATTGGTGGGAAAACACAACCGATCCCAAGCCGAGACAGAAATGGCTCGTTCCCATGGCGCGTGGTTTGTCGAGCCTGGCTCGTGGCTAGCCAAATCACGCGCCGTAGTATCCCAGCTTAACGCTTCTGTTTCTTTATTTACTGAAACACGCTCAGATGTGATGATATTTAAAATTAATAAAGATGTCAGGTGTTGCTAAATTTGATTCAAAAACCATGAAACAGAACTATCATGAATGACTTATGATGCAAGATATCGAATTTCAAAATAACCTTCTATTACCTATAAAACTACAATTGAATAAATCAGTTTTACACTTAACTGTGTGTAGAATCTTATGAATATTAATGTTTTAGATAAAATAACAAAAAAAAAAATTAAATTAATTGAAATTGCACTTAATAAATATTCATTATTTGATAACCTGTTCCTATAAGACTTACTTGAACAAGACTGTGAATTGACATTACTTTTCAATTATCATTAGATTATCGTATCTGTAATTTCAATATTTCTTATTTAATTAGGAACGTAAGAAAGTAAAAAGTCAAAGAAAAAAAAATACGACGACAGTTTTTGTCATTAGATACTTAACTTATTAAGGAAATAATAGTTTACATAATCTTAATTGTCGATATAAAACATCCCTTCTAACATCTCACCAATAACATGAAAGCAGATGTTTGTGACATTAAGTAGTCATTTTATTTCTAGTTCTTCAGGATAAAAATAAGTAAATTAAACTGTAAGCATATGTACGTATCTATGTGGAGGTGGTTATTTATCGTTTTTGGTGGTCAGCTGTCTACT
This sequence comes from Lydus trimaculatus, assembly GCA_037414755.1. Classification (NCBI taxonomy): domain Eukaryota; kingdom Metazoa; phylum Arthropoda; class Insecta; order Coleoptera; family Meloidae; genus Lydus; species Lydus trimaculatus. Next base: position 28,055 of record JAZBGY010000641.1, on the reverse strand, counting down.
GTAGGATCATTTTATTAAACGATTTTATAACATCGTTCTTCGAGAATGAAGTAAAAAACAAACATACAAACGGCTAAAAATAATTTTGTAATTTTATCAGTATTAATTAGTAATATATTTCTTTTTAGAAGAAATTTGTTTCTTGCTAGTGGAAATAATAAGCTCTTTAGTATTGATAAATGTATATCAGTGTCTATTTATTTTAATTGAAACAGTACGCTAATAAAGAAAATACAAGATAAGATTGGTTCATAGATTGCATTATTAATTAAAATAGACTCGTACATCGTACATTTTATTTCCTATAAATAAACTGCAATGTAGATAATTATTATTGGACTAGATGTTAGTAATTATAAAGAAAAAACGAACATTGACAATTGAATGAAATGAATCTTGCCTGCTTTTGTAATCAAACGAAACAAAAAATTAAAAGAAAATTTGTACAATATTGAATTACTCGTAATATTTGAACTGTTTCTTTCATGTAAAGAAAATTACAATAGAGGAACTAATAAAACAATATAATTGTAAGTTTATGTTTTATTATCATTTTCAAAGGTATTACTAATGTATACATAGAGTGCTCTTATAACACAGCCAGCTGTAACAAGAATTCTTATCTAATTATAAGTTTCACACGAATCTATTCTAACATAAAATTAAATTCAATATAATAACACCTGTATGGCTATATAGGTTGTAACGAATTTGTTTTATAAATATTTCTATTGAAATATAACACATAAGTATAGGTAGGCATACACAATAATATCAAATCCTAAGTTTACGTAAATTCGAGCTGATAATTCAGAAGAAATAGGAAGTTATTTAAGTAGCAGCTAAACAACGACATTCTCGTTCAACAACAAAGATTTACCTATTCACCTCATTAATCCTAATCACGTGCACTTAGTTTACAATGTTGTAATACGTGTGTCAATAAGTAAGCTCTTTCGATGTAAAATGATTACGTTTGTCGGCAATCATTGTAGAATGATTAGAATTACCAAAAAGAGGATATTTATGGTATGATGAAACCCACTTCTCAGGCTTGATTTTAAAAAAAAAAAAAGTAAAAGTGACTGGATTTTACTTGTTTACTCGTGATTGTTACAGGCTATTTAAGATTTATTTACACATGCAGATCAATAACATGTCTAATCCGTGTCAATTTCGTAACCGTGACAGCAGTTGTGACCATTCACATATGTTCCAACCGTATAGTAACACTGCTTTTCAGTATGCCAAACTTCACTATTAAAGAATTAATAGCATTTGTTGTAATTTGAACTGTGTTGGTAAAAAGTAATTATCATCGCCAATAATTCAAAAGGACTCGCAGGATCAAATTCCACGACACAGAACAAGACTAAAGTGAAGCTCTCTTTGTTGTAAACATTATTATGGCCAAGTATGGGTGTAAATTTTTAGTCGAGTCTTTTTTATAAAGTCGTAAATCAAGAATTGAAAGAAACAATGCAAATGTATAGATAATGTATTTAAATGGTAGAAGGATACATTTTTGAGTTGCTAGCTGTCTTCTTAATGAATTTATGGAGTCATTTATAATTGTTGTTTGATGTACTTATTGAAAACTTGGAAGATCCTCTAATACAAAAACAAACGTTAGAAATTGTAAATAGAGAATTCATTGCCTTGGCAATACTTTGAACAAAAAAGTACTAAAACGTAAACGCCCGCCCACACGCTTCACAATAATGCGGTGGTAAAGAGACAAGAAAAACAGGATGGTTTTCTATTTAATAAGTGTGCTAAGCTAATGCTACATTCACTCTCATTATACTAATTGTTTCTTCTAAAACTGTTTGTCATAGTTGGCTTAATACTAAATTAGTAGAAAGTGTATCTACATTGCTAAACCAGGTTAAAACTTATTGAGCTTGATTCGTAGAAAACTCAAATATTAAGCTAATAATAAGACAGTAGTAGTAAGTGTATCTGAAACTTTAGCTGAAAATGACAGAAAAAAAACAAAGAAGGATTTCATTTTACAATTGCTTGAAACGGTTTCTCGTTAATATTGCGCCTATTTTTAGAGTAGGTATGCACGCTGCATTAAAAAATATTTGACAGTAGGTATCTAAATAGTTACCTACAAAAATCTATTTTCTGATGCAAATCAGTTGTTTATGTTTCTAAATAAACTCCATCAATTAGAAAGCTTTGTTGGTGCCTAATTGGATAACATTTTCTGGTTACCTAATTACTCATCAATTTTCTCCTTCAAATGCTGTGTGTGTATCTGTTAACAATGAAAATTGTTGAAATTTATGGCACTACAAAATATGATCATGAAAGTCACCAAACAAATGCAAAAGATCTCCGACAATGATATAACAAACTGTATCATTATCCATCATATTCTCAGTTACACTTATCGTTTTTTATTTATAACAAACTGTATCATAAATTCAATGTTATATGTTTTGTGTACATGTACGTTTAGTTGCATTGTATAGTGGACATTGTGCCACCGCAGGTGGTTAGTTTCACCAGTCGACTTTTTGCAAATTTAGTGCTTTTGTCTGCGCTACTACATACTATTGAACTGGCGCAAAATTTGACGTTTCCTTTATTAATTGCAGGTGCTCATCTAGATTAATCAAATTTATACTTTGAATAATTTAAATGAAAGTTTGCCAATTTATTACTATTTAGTAAACATTATATTTAATAACAGGTGTTTGTTTGATATCTAACCTCTTGTTTTCATCTAACGTTTTCAGTCAATAAGATGATCCATTTATTTACGCTCATTTCTCGTGGCATTGAACTATAAATTAATAAAAAAATAACATTAAACCTGACAGTGCATCAAAATTTTAATGTTGATATAGACCTTATCTTATAGTCGTCAAAATTATAGGTATTCGTGTGTATTGACTACATTTTATATCCGTTATGTAGAAATTAATCTGTGAGCTGTGAGGAAATTGCCATTTCGTTTCTAAATAATTCGTATAATCATTCCCATTAGTTTTAACATAACGTGCAATAAAAATGTTAAAATGTATTTCTGCAACGTGAGCCCTAAGATATGTACACACACTCATAAAGTTTAACGATTTATGTGCATATCATGTAACAACAAAATATCCTATTGACCTTCCGTCCTTTGCCAAGGTACGTATGCAATTTTAATTGCAATTCTCTCATAGTTTCACTATTTCTGCTGTATATTAGATGTGAAATTGTTCTCATTCATTGATAAACATTTTATTTACAGATTATTAATTTCAATATAAATTATAGAATTCAAGGATGAAAAAATCGAGTTGGAAAAGCTTCAAGGTGTTGGGCAATTCTTTTTTAGTTTTTCATACGTAATATATGTTTTTCAGTATCATGCAGTTCTTGTTAAGCAATAAAATACATGAATAGACATGATGGATGTTGTTTCCATTTTTCATGTATGGTCATTCAGTATGCAAGTAGCCTAACAGTGTTTTCTACTTATAATGTTAACATTTGACTTCTTTATAGTTTGAGTTGATCTATTACTACTTGTCATACGGTTGCAGAAAATTTACATATAACATTACACGAAGGTATTTATATTGTTGATAAAATAAGACTAATAAATGTTATTTTGGCCCTAAGACAATGCAGCAAGTTATATAGTTTATTGTAAGTACTTACAAATAGTTGCGTATAGCTGATTTACAATAATTTCCGTATGTAATTATTGTTATTATATTACCTGAAACAGATGGCCCTTTCCGTCTAAATAATATTTCACGATTTATTACATAAACATATTATTTACTATAAGTTATACGAAAAATAAGTATTCCATCAAATAACGCTACCAACTACCAACTATGGATATAAACATGTATAAGTACTTACATCAAGAATTATACTTATATATATAAATTATCAGTTGATCCAAGAACGTGTTCTTGCAAATATGGGTCACGAAAGTCGTGACAATATTCAATCTAAGCATAAAAACAATCCTTCGTTATCCGTATAGATTTATAGGTCACCTTATCACGATAGGTTTTGTTCTCTTTTAGTTTCCTCAAATACACTTTGTAATCTTAACGACCTATTCACGCTTATATTCAAAATCATTTTAAATACATATCAAAAAATAAAACTTGTTATATAGGTACGAATAAATATTGGGACTTTAGTACCGCATTTACTAAATCATTGCACAATAAAATAAAAATTAATAAACAACCGAACTTCTAATTAATAAAAAAAAGTTGTCTTTGTTGGAAAATCTGATAATGAGAATTTATATTTTCCAATTTAAATACAATCGAGCTGGCAGCACATCAAATTTTTTATTACCACATGAAACAATCAACATTTATTAACATAGTAATAAGTTGAAAAGATCGGATTTCTTTAACCGCAAAAGAGGAAATATCTTATCAACTACACATTTCGGAAGTTTGTATTATGTATGTATGTGATGATATTGTTTCTCGTGTAATTAATGGATAAAAAACACTTTTTTTTTCTTATGCGTTTTTTTTCTGTCTCTGAATTGTTGTTGTACAATGTTGTTTCATTATAATTTATTATTATTTTGATCCAACGGTCAAGTTTATTTTATTACTTAAATACATAAATTTAAAACATAATAAAATTGGCACAGGAAACGGAAGATATAATTTTCAACAATAATTTAAAAGCGACCGATATTTTTAACTCGTTTAATTGATATTATTAGCGAGAGCGACAAAAATGCTATAAAAAAGTGCTGGCAGGACATAAGGTGAATCTTCCAACATGCATAAAACATTTTATGATCTTTATACCTACATTTGTAGTTGATCGAAGTCTATACAAACAGATTAAAGACAATCAGCTCCCAGAATTATTTATTACCTGTCCTATAGAATTATATTGGAAATAATTTAAAAAACTAGAAAAAATACTTCAACCGATGCTTTTATTTTTCATTTGTAGATATATGTGTGTATTTTTTGTACATATTCAAAGATAAAACTGCCACTCTTAGGTATAAGTATAGCTTGAAATTGAAAAACCATAAGAGAAAAAGTTGCATATGAAGAAACGTAAAAGGAAACCTGTACAACATTTTGATAATTCTGTTGATAAACACTTATCAACTAGCCACCTTAAGAAATAATCAAAAATATGTACAGTTTATTAAGGACAACAACAAAAATAAACATTCTACTGGATCATTCCTTCTGTCCCTTTCGGCAATTTCAAGATCAGCTTGTCTACCGTGCGGAACAGTAACAACATAAGCCCGCGGGGGTGTCCAATGCTTGCCAGTCATCTGCCCGACAATGTGCATTTCCTTATAGAGAGTGGTCACCTCAAACTCAATTAACATGACTGCCACCTGTCTCATTACAAAGTCAATGTGTCAGAGAGACACTTCACCTGCCTGTCTTGTTGCTGGCGTTGTTTTAACTCTATGAAATCAAACCACTAATAAGTCGCCCACTCATTGGGTTACCCATGTAAAATGATATCACGATTCAATCTTCAATTAGTTTTACAAATTATGCAGGGTGCCACACACAACAACAAAGAGAAAGGACCAATTTATGTCATCGATAACATGGGCAACATCAACAACAACTGCAAGTTTTCTAAACAATATTCAAGCTATTTAATCAACTAAACAAATAGAAAATTAAAACTGAAATTGTACAAAGATTGATTCGATTGTACACTAAAGAATATAAATAAACTAACCAACAGTTTAGAAGCAATAATTTCCAAATTTACTCACCTGATTCAGATCTAATATTTGAAATTTATAGCTTGTTTGCAGCCCACCAACGTATAGATGGATGTAGTTGATATTTGGGACAAACACACCTGAAACAGGTAATTCCTGTGTAGAACAACAGACTGCTGATCAAACACGTGCTGAGCAAATTTATCAAATGGGTTATAAAATAGTACATTCGAAGACAACGCTTGTCACATGAGGCGTGAAGTATTGAAAAAAGTGAAGAATTGGATAAATTGGAATATCAGAATGGGATAGTTATTTTGGTAATTGAAAAAAGTCTGATAGAAATATGAAGATTGATGGAGGGTAACTTAATTTAGAATACTTAATACTTTTCGATGCTTTCTGTTCACATGATTTTTAATATAACTATGAGATAATTACTAAAGAAGAGGTAACCAACTGTACGAGGATAACTTAAACAACCCAGATCAACAATGCTTTTACGTTTGATTTCCAGTTTATTGTTAAATTAAAAGAGCTTCCTGTAACTGCTAAGAAAAATACATTTGCGAGGCCCAATGATGGCTGGTTGGTGTTTCATCCAACAGTTGGAGTCGTTTGACGGATTGCACCAGACTTTTTCAAAACATTTCTAATTACGATCACTTTACGTGTTTTCTCTTTTGCTTTGAAAGTTGTTTATTAGAATTTTCTTCCGTAAAACTATGCTGCAACGCACGGTGAGAAACATCGCTCGAAGTTAATTTGAATTTAATAAAAGTTCTATAATGATGGTAGGTTTATAACAACACCTTGTTATCGTTTTGAAAATACACCTCGGGTGCTGTAAAAGTTGTTAGAAGACGAAAAAGACTAAAAATAAATTATCAGTAATCATGTGTGTCCGTAGCAAAATTTTCAGGAAGAGAGCAAAAGATGAAAACAAACTACGTAAAAAAATGTATTTTAAAAACCTGAAAAAAAATAAAGACTTGTAATCATAGGTGACGGTATCCCATTTGCGTACCATGTCAGCAATTATCGGCAATCACACTAAACTTTAACAAAACTGTTCATTATACTGCTACTGTCGTTCGTATTGATGTATAGTAGTAATACTTCATCAAATAGCTAATTACAGTTATTTACAGTTTGCGAAGCTTTTCAGTTGCCCCAATTACAGATTTCAAAGCAAGCATCTGCGAGTCTTTATTTATTTATAATTAAAATTATTACGCTGGCATGAGAATTCTAAATAAAAGATTTGATTTTATGTTAATATTCAGAAAAACCAAATATAACTACAAATTCAATTATTGTATAGGTAGTTGTTGAAGAAAAAACACTTTGTAATTTGAATACAGTATTTCAAAACACATAGGTAGGTACAAACATATGTATATAGTTTCAATACAAATTATTTGCAGCCTCTATTTATTTAAGTATCCAGTTATAAACAAGTTAGCTACGTCCAAACAAGAACTATAGCTTCTAATAAAAGACAGATACAATCACTAAAAGTCTTTGTAATGAATGACATTAAATATTGTAATTAATTACATTAATGTAGCATTAATCTTAAAGTAAATTATGTTTATCGTTAATTCCTTAATTGTATCGTAATTCTATTCTTAACGATGATCATTGATGTATTCTTGAAATTCGTTGTATCAATTTATTTAAATAAATCTCCAACAATTAATTTAAGGTAAGTTATCTAATATATATAATTATTATTATTATTATTATTATTATTATTATCGAAAATTATCACCAAATTTATATGTTTACATATTTAATCAATTTATCAAACCGTTTATCCATTTTTATGATTTATTAATAGTTGTAGATAGGTACACAAGCGTTATTTCCTCAATAGAACCATTTAGAATCTATTATATTCGATATAAAAGCTGTTTTCTATTAGATAAACATCAATAATTACGCATAGTAGAGAGTGTATCTACCTGGATTTTCAAATAGGGTTGAACTTTGATGTATTGGAGCTTTCAATAGACAGATATCAACCTGTTTTTGGTTTGTCCGATATAGATCTTGACATAAATGGAAATTTATATGTTTAAGTTCCAGAATTGATCATCAACCAATCACCATATTTATATTAAAAAGAAATTAATTCTATTACAATTGAATATTAATAGATTCTTATCGTTAGTTTATTATTCTCATTTATATTACCTACTCTTGTATTATGATATAGGTAGGTAGGTACGTTAATTATTTCTAATATTGCTATAAGAGAATATTAATAAAAACTATTATAAATAATTCCTTATTGTTAATAGAATAAATGACATTCCTTTTAATAAATTTAAAACTGTCAAAATTTTGATTAAGTTAAGGAAGGCCCGCAAACCGAAACCATTAATGTTACTTTAATTTACGGTTTTCTGTTTCTAAATGTTTTTCTTCTTCTATCTTTCATCTGTTCAGCTCAAATTAATATGAAATGTACAATTTCCTTTCGTTTGAATAATAACAATTAATGTTAACCTTTGTTAAAATAAAACAGATAAAACAAAGGATTATTGCATGTTTCTGTTCACATGAAATAATTAACAGAAATATTTCCATTTATTTAATTAAAATATTAAAAAATTCCACAAATTACAAAATTATTATATTATTTAATCCTTTTAACACATGTTCTTCTATCAATCTATGTATTTTCTTTTTCTTTTCCAAATAAATTGAGATAACACATCTAATCAGTAGGATCATTAATCAATTGACGTACAAATAATCAACTTGGAAATTAAGAATATTATTAATCATTTACTAATTGTACCTGACAGCGTTAATGGTGTTGTCAAGTGGTTGATTACTAACAAGGAAGCTTTTGTTAAACTTGCTTATCTCTAACAATAGGGAAAAAAAACATTAAAGGGCCATAAAAGCCACTTTTAAAATGTGTTTTGTTATACAAGACTATTCACGTAAAGGTGTTTCTCTTATTTGTGAACAAAACAGGAAAGGTATCGGAAGAATTTATATGATAATGTCTAAATATTCTTCAACAGTCGACGAAGGTAATTTGGAAACGGTTGGAATTGCTTCCCAAAAACAAAATCGAAAAAGATAGGAACATATGATAACCTAAAAAATGTTGTTATGTTCATTCATTAAATAATAAATAAAATTGATAAAATTGATGTGATGATACGAATTGTTATTATCATTTTGTTTAGTCCAGACTTAAATACAGAGCTATAATCAATTGGGTTCACAATAAATGAATTTATCTTACACGATAGTAGATTTGTCTCTTACTGTATTCTGATTTAAGCTAAACTAATTGCGATTTGAGGCTCATCAGGATTTAATAGTGAAACTGTATGTACAACTTTTATTTTTGAAAACTTGTGCGGTCAAATCGAACTAAAATCGAAAAAATTCATGTTTAATTTATTCAGAATATTCAATATTGGTGCGTTTTCTTTCAATATTGCATAATTTCCAAAAGTTAATATTGATGCTTTTCCCATCTAGCTATTGTCATACAAATTCTTAAAATTCGTTTCTTGTAAAACTCATAAAAAGACCAAGAGTTTTACATGAAAAACGTAAATAAACATTTTTCACATTTTTCATGAAAATTCCTTATTTTATCCCTCAAATTGTTTAAATATTTTCATAATTCCGATCTCTAATTCTAATTAACGTTTATAAAAACTTTTATAGAAACATTGCGTGACGAGTATACCGTCGGAGATTAAACCATATCATTATTATCAAAATCATATACTATCGTCTTATAATTAAACTGTAATTTAAAGTTTGTTAATTTGACAAAATGCCCTGTCATTAAAATATCTGTGAAGAAAAAAAGCTTCTCAAATGTTAAGCGAAATCTTCGAAATCTGATCAATGCCAGGTTAAATTTTGGTATAAAATTTACATGCCCTCGTGACAAATACAGATAATAAACTCACACTATTTGATTTAATATAAAGATAAAATTTTAATAAAACATACACCTAATAGCAAAATATTAGAAGTTTGCACGCAAAAAACGATTTAAACAACATATTGTCATTATTAGTTTGGGGAGGCTCTATGCGTGTATACTTTCCAAACAAAAACAATGTATGTTAACTATTTTATGACCATATAAAGTTCCATATGATATTTCCACGATGAAAATTGATAAATGAAACAAATGTGTCTCATGAGCTTTTAATTTTTATTTAAATTAAAATAGATAAAACAGCCTATCCCACTAATTAATACGAGTAGGTATACGTTTTTTTCAACCAACAGACTATTTATTCGAAAATTAATTAACAACAGTATTAATTATAGATGGAATTCGACCAGGAAAAAATCTTCAACTTTCACTTTCAACTAAAAAGTTGATTGTCAAGGTAAATTGCAATGAAAACTAAACCATTAGTATCGTATTAAAATTTTAAAAAAATCCCAAAATTGTGAAAACGCTTATTAATAAAGACTTATTACATCAAAAAAGGTTATCGATGTAGGTGACACTTGTGGTTTTTCTCTAAAACTGGCCATGATTGCTTCGTAATTGTGGGAGGATTAAAAAAAAAAAACTGAAACAATTATAATACCTGTCTTTTCATTTCAATTATCAGCACCCTACCTTACTTCAATAATTACTATCGTTATTTTCTATTTCAAATTGAACAGAAATAAGTTGGAAGACGCTAATGTTAGTCTCATAAATTCTAATTACATTTAATTGCCTGCAATGAATATTTCCAACTGTTGTTTCGATAATTGTCGAAAACAACAGACTATCGTTAATACCTATTGGTTTTTATTTATTAAAGACTTGCTCTACGAAATGACGGGAGCGATATTGGGTTTTTACAATTTTTGTAGTGTTTGTTAGGAAGAGAAACAAATTTGAAAGGTGACGATGATTTTCAATACAGATTTTTTATTATCTGTACTTACCTGCATCTAGATATAAATAATGCTAATAATTATTTATATAAACAGATGGGTTTCACCTGCGTTTACGAAAACAAACGTATGTAAATTATTTGTTGACTTTAGATAAAACAGTTTTGCAATTTATTCAATATTAATCTGTTGAAATGGACCCTTTTATCCTGCGCCCACTTTATATTTATTGAGTATTAGTGAAAACATCAAGTAGGTTTTTCATTTTAAATAAAACAAAAACAAAAACAGAATAACATTCTGCATAATGTAATTTATTGCCCTAAGTTTAGATATTCATGCAAATAGTCGTCAAGATAAATGCAAGTAGCTAATTGGTAAATAGTATAGTTTATTAGTTAATTACAAACAGTTTCCTTCAATTGATAAATGTAATTATTGCACATTGAAATAAAATTATTAAATGAATTCTTACTTATCAAATGTTGTGGTGTTTCTGTTTGGCATTTCGGAAAATAAAATTCTTAAATAATTACAATGTTGTTTATGAAAATTACTAATTGCATTTGCATACCAGACGATCCTATCAACGTTATTTCCATTCGTGGCAAACCATAAAACAAATTCAAAATTCAAACAAGAAAAATTATATTTTTACCATACAATTATTTGTTAAAAGTTTTCTAACAATAAGTTTAAGTTTGATTTTATGTTAATAGGGATATCGTCCATTTTTCAAAATATAGTTAAAATAATAAATGGGGTGGAGCTTAAACTATATGGGGCGTTTACTTCCGTTTTATCGTCTAACCGGAAACACGCACCGCGACGTGTGACGCCAACATCAACTACCTATAAAGGCGGCATATCCACAATAAGCAGCCATGCAATATTAAAACCATTTTTATGATAATAGAAAATGAATTTAATTGATGATTGGTTCCGATTGTACATTAAATTGGCTCCATTTTTATATAAAACAACAACAATAACAAGAAAATTGAAGTGAAATTGGTGAGAATGATTAAATTGGAATTGAAGTTTTTCCACAAAAATTGGTTTCAATTTATCGATATTTTCAAACATTTGCAATAAATATTCAGATTATTTAACGTTACTGGCACACCTGTGTTGATTCATGCTCTGATTAAGACAATCTAAGGCTCGGTTAATAAGATACGTCTATAATAATACCGGAATATGGTCTCATGGAATTTATTTAATAAAATAATAAATATTTATAAAATGCTAAACATTTTATAAATGCACTGAAATAATGATGTAACTGGAGAGTAATGCATACTCTCTTGAGTGATATTTAGTTTATTGTGGAACTTGAATAATTTTTTGGAATTCTTAATGAAATGTTAATAGAAAATACACATTTTCTGGCACTTTTACAGAATTTATTATAAACTAAATATATTTTTTTTAATTTATAATCCTCTATTTAACTAAGCTGAATTGAAATATTTATGAGGCATCTTCTCGGTAATTCAAGTCTTCTTTATTAAGACATTAAACAGATTAATAAGATAAAGGTTATAGAAGTGAGCGTAATGTTGAATAAACAATTAGAAATTAGAAAAAAAAATCGGTCTGATCTGTAAACTCAAATTTACATACTTATGAGGCATAAAAGTAAGACGCTTTGAACGATATCACATTTAAAAATCAACAGTTTTAAACGAATTTAAAATAATAAAAACATCTGAATAATTTTTAAATTACCATGCAATTTCGAACAATAATTGTAACACACAAGCCAACAAAAATAATGAGTAAACTGAATTTATTTATTTGTTATTGAATAAATGAAAGCAACGTCACCTGGCTGAAATTATTTAGTTTAATGAGAAAACGAAATATATATACCTACATAGGTAGGTATATATAATTTAAATATTTTTAACATAAGGAATAGAGTGAATTAATTACTAATTGGGAGTAAAAATATTATGACAATTTTCTTATAAGTTGGCATTTCTTATATGTCGAACATTTCATCTATTTAATTAGATTTTATAATTAGTTTAGTAGTAATTTTGTTTTTAAATTCATTCAATATTTATTATGTTTACATTACTAAATTACTTGAATTTATTTACAAAAGTTGATTAAAGATATTATTAATCAATTAAAGAGGAAATTTATTTTAGCTTTTATACTCTAAATTGCCATTTAAATGTATTATAAATGATTATTGCTTTAAAGTAAGCCGATAAATATATAAATGGAACTACGTATTTAGTTAATTATTATTATAATTTTATGTAAATTAATTAAAACTAATATTAAAATATTTTGTATCTTGTAGTATTTAAACAGTGTCCTAATTTCTTTCAAGGAAATTCAATTAATAGATTCTGTAATTTAACATGAACATTCAAATTGGTTTTATATCTTTAAATAATATTATAAAATGATACACTGGTAGAGATTTACCAATTTTCAATAAATTGCTTATAAATAATACTACTAGAATGTAGATTTGAATTTACTAATTATAAGATTTAAATCAGTGATTATTAACCGATGTGCCCTGTCACCAAAATTTACAAAAATCATGAATTAAATTATTTTCGAAACAAGTTCAAAGCACAATTATGTCTTTCAATGAATGCTTCTCATAAGCAGCTCTTGTGATAAGGTTTAGTGTAATAAAGTTGTATTTTTTACAGATTTATTTCAGTGTTTGAACACTCCTAATAAGAGTATGCAGAGGAATCATGAAAATATTTTCATATCTATAGGTACCGAAGAGGAAACGTTTAAAGAATTAAGAAATGATATGGAGGATTGCAATTAAAATATTCATCAGTAGCTATTGCATTAGTTTGTTTGTCGATCAAAGGTGCATTTCCAAATACTATAAAAGAACAATAGAAGTAGGTACTTTTTCCCTTCTCATCGTCATGTTTGTATGAAGCAAGCTTTTTTGCAATGAATAATATTAAAAATAGAAATCGATCACAGCCCGACTAGAAATTATTTTGGGATTGCCTAAGGTATACATCTGGACCTCATTGGGCTCGAATAAGGCATGCCCAATAAGGAAATTCCTTTTAGTCCCCAATAAAAACCCAACTGGGAAATCCTCATTGAAAAAGAAACTTATTATTGTTACTTTTTCTATCTAGATAGAATCCTTGGCAGAAAATTCAAAGATATGCTTGTACAAAATTCAACTTTACCAAAAGATATTCTAAAAGAACGTCAAGCACAAAAATATTTTTTAAATATTTCTATTACATTATACTACTAATAAACAGACAAATACGTGAATACTCTAGTTCTTTCTTTTTTTGATCATCACACAGAATTTAAACGTGCCAAAATTTAAATATGCTGTGAGATGAATAATGCTGAAAAACACGCTTTTTTACTTGTTCTCTCGCCGCCCCTTCATGTATTTCATAAGATTTATATAGAATATTCAGTCTGTGCTCTATCTCTATTTTCATTAACGTTATAAACTGAATATCGCCCCTTCAGCCCTCAGATACTGGCATTGAACACACAATATAAAAGAAATAAGATAAGAGTCAACTGTTTCGGATCTTCGATGGTGTTGGTATGTACTCACTACTACGTAAAACACTTGACTCACTTGAACAATGATTTACGGAATTACCAAAAGATCAAACTTCTACCAAGGTATTATTGAGCACGAGTTAAATATGAGCGGTGGCGTATACAAACCCTGCTTCTGTGTTTTTGTGTTGAGCAGGTCACCGGATAATTTTGAAACCCTGAATTATTGCTATAGCCTTTTTGAACAATATTCTAAAAAGAAGTCTTTACCTCATTTCATAGAAATTGAATAAAAAAAAGTACCTATTATGAAACGTAAGTATCAAAAAATACGTACAAACTTCCTACCTATATTACAAAATCAAGTTCATTGAAAACATATACAGGCTTTGACAGTTTATGTAGAAACATAGGTGTGACTACAAGAAATGAAGTAGTCTCATACAATTTAATCTCATTTTTTTCTACGCAACCAACCATAAAGTTAGCAAATATTTCCTCATCTGTTTATCCGGTATAAGAATAGAAATCCTAGACTTAAAAGAAAATAAGAATGACCGATATAGAAGGGAGTACAATATGGAAAGTAGATGTTCTATCACAATAAGAAACTAACAATGAGACTATCATAGAGTTATCCTAGTTACAACGGAGTTATACGATTTTACATTGGCAATAAAGTTGGTTTGGCTCTACAATAAAATTGAACATTTTGGACATTCAGTGCGTAGTTTGTCAGATGAAGGCTGTGGCTTTTTCAGAACACAAATCCCACTTTTGTTTCTTTTAATTTGAGAATGTTATAATCAAAATAGTGCTTATTATCACGAATCTAGCCGAATTTTCCCTACTTTCTTCTCCATCCATCTTCTATATATCACTTTTTAACCCAGACCAAATCTATAAGACTGTCACATTTCTTCAATTTCTTGTAGTTTCTCCAATGTTTCTACTTGAAATGTCACAACCTGTATATGTTAGGCTCAAAGAACGAAACCGTTCACTGAACGAAAAAAGTGACCACAACGCGTTATGGCTTCTCAAGTTCAGCCACAATGCAAAACACAACGCCTGTTGGCAAACTCATAATGGCCACAAAGCGATATGTGTGTCGTGGTTCTTTTAATATGTGACCACTACGCGTTGTGGTAATGCAGAAATGCCACAACGTGTACCGCTCGGGTGATCAATGCTCGTCCTGCTCATCAACTCAATCAATTTATCATAAAATATCGTCTTTTTTAGTAGCTATGATTAGCGTAGATTTACACTCTTAGGAAAAATTCTTGGTTGGTTTACAATACCTCGTTGACGAATTACAATGTGTCACCCACGAAACAAATTTCGCTTTGAGGCCATTTTGAGTTTGCCAAAACGCATTGTGTTCGTTTTTGCAACTGCCACAACCCGAAATTTGCATTGTGGATGAACTTCAGAAGCCATAACGCGTTGTGGTCGATTTTTTCCCTTAATGAGCGTTTTTGATCTTTGAGCTTAACATGTATACTACTATGGATCATCAATATCCCAACACTTAATAGAGATTGGAGCATTGCTAATAGTTCTCAAGTATAACGTACAAAGTAGCCAATAAACAATGGCTCATTAGAAATATTACTGTGAAATCTCACTTCAAGAAGTTGAAGCATTCCTGCGCAATAAAATTTTAAAGAAAGCATGTCAACTTCAAACTAGAGGGATAAAGTAATATTGATTTGATCTTGAAATAAATTTACAGTTAAAATTTCTTCACATTTTCTCAAAAGTAGTGGACAATTTTTACTCCCTATTGTACCTTTATTTGTCATATTTGTGTTTAATAATATCTGTTACCATTTTTTTTTTGTGCAGCATCCCAAAAAATAAGTACTTTCCGGCAGTAATTTTTCTGCCATTTGAAACGTCCGTAAAAGTAGTTCTATAGACGCTATCTACTATAAAACGAATCAAAAAACATAACATGTCAAATGATTTAACATTTTCGGAAAATTTTAAATTTAGGTTTTTTCGAATTATTTACGGTTGCGTAACGCCCCTTTCACATTGTTCGGTTTTGACCGTACGGTGAAAAAACGGCGAAATATTTTTAGCATACTGAATAACTAAATAGGTCCCATTCACTTTATCCGGTCACGGCAAAAATCGTGAAGCAGCAGCAGCCGTCTATTGCTAAACTACAATCGACGGCGACCGGATAGCTGCCGTAAGCTTAGTGGCGTATGTAATCAAATGGGAGCTTTCACATTATACGGTTTTTATCCGAACGGCAGCATTGGCTAGAGACAAGTGACATTTATTTTCCCTAAAGTTAGCATGGTTTTAGATAGCAATTTTTAAATAATTTATTATACAACCATAATGCACTCATTTGTTCACGATTTATTATACCAGTACACCTAGTGAAAACTTAGTATAAACTGATCTTGTGACACACTGTTAAAGCAAAGAACCGTATATTGTGAAAGAGGCGTCAATTTGCTGTTTATTTGGATTTTCGCCATACGGCCAAAACCGGATGACCCGAAAGGGGCGTAATACTTTACTGATGCAGTTAACACGTTAGACGCACCAAGTTTTTTACCTACATGTATTTAGTATAACATTTCTTCACTATTGATAAACCACGGAGTGCATAGGTCAAAATTTCATTTGTTGATAGTACTTACGAAAATTCACATTGTTGCTGGAAGCATCGGAGAATTTGGAGCACTATAGGTGTATCTTATTACTACTGGTGACTCGTTTCGATTAAGAAAAAAGTGGTAAACTATTGAACAAGGAAAATATGGAAGTTTTCTTTGAATTCTACATTCGACTAAAACTAAAATATTTACTTTTCATTAATTGTTAAGTGCGGTGCTTTCTCGTAAAACAAAACGTTTGCTATTATTCTGCTTCAGAAGTCATAGAATCTGTTTTATGTTTTATCAAACCGTAAAACAAAACACTAAACCAATCTTACTGTTTTGTTAGTTCGAACTAGTAGCAAACAGATTTATTCTTTACTACAGAATAATAAGTATAACTCTCACTGTTAGTAAAGAGTAACATTAAAATACGATAGACCGTAAGATTGGTCTGTTGAATTTCAAAGTAGGATATCGAATAGAAGTAACTATTTTAATTTCTAACCGATTGAATGTTCGACACAAAAATAGCATTGTTCCTGCATTTATACAGTAGCATAGATGTGTTACTTTTTCTTACTCAAAATTACTCATAATGCCAATTGACTTTTTGCAGATATAGGTATATATTTGTTAAGTTTGATAGGTTAAATAATAATAATAATATAGGTTGAAGCAAGATTTGGGGTTGATTATCGCAATAAAGGAAAAAACAACAAATAAAACTGAACAAAAAAATGTTTATCTATTTCATTTTGCTTTAAAGATAAACGAATGTTTTTGCAATTAAAAGAAGAACGTTAATATATTTCTAACTATAGGAAACGATCTATTCCATCCAGGAAATGCATTTCAAACAAATATTTGAATGATTTCAATTAAAAGCAACGTGGCAGTTATCGATAATATTAAATGAATGACTGTAAAATTAAATTAGTAATTTGTTTTACTGTAATCTATAGAGTTTGTATTAGCTACAGGTACCTATCTAACATTTATCAAATTACAAAAGAAATTAATTTGTTCTATGTGGAAATAATATAAAAGAAATACTAAACACAGGTATTAAATAATGATCTGGTATGAAGGTATTTGGCGTGTCTTCTACAAATTATTTGTAATTTATAGAAAAAGCTAGAAAATGTTAATTTTTTTCTTTTATCTTCTTCAAAGTTAACTAGCCGTAATAACTACAATACATACATATATAATAGTTTATTCTCAATGATTGTATCCTAAGAATTCACCAAGTCATAAATTTGACGACATGCAATGTTGGAATAGTTTCTAGAAGTCATACATTTTTGCATGGAATTGGATTTCCTATTATAATTTGCAACACAGTAGTATATGTATGTATACCTACTTACTTTCAAAGTGTTGTTTAAAAAAAATTGTGTATAATTATTTTGTAAAAATTCATAAAATTAACACATAAAGAGAAGAGGAAGAGAATAATAAATTCAAATTCAAAACATATAGGTAATCGAAAACATTTATTAAAATACATAAAATATTAGCACGGGCAAGGACAAACCGGTGCACAATAAATGGCAGGTGACTGTAGACATAGTGGCGGCGAGAACGATGCAGGCATAACTGGTGCTACAGATACTGGTGATCTTGCTACTGGACATATCGGTGGTGGACATGGTGCTTGTGCAATTAATGGTATAACATAAGAACATTGTGGTTTTTGTATTGGACAAGGCGGTGGACATGATGGACGAGAATTACAAGTTGGTAAACGAACATATGCTGGATAACATTGATATTCTTCCAAATCTTTACCATTATTATAATAATTACCACCTCTTTGTTTTTTATATAAATGTTTACCATTTGCAAATTCACTAGGACCACAAGTTGGATCTGGTTTTGTTAAACATGCTGGTGAACCAAAACATTCAGATCGTCGACAATCATCTTGTAAACCATTACGTTTCTCACAATCACAACCAATATATAAGATACTAGCTCTTAATTCGCGTGATTTTGATCTTTTCAGTTTGTTGTTTTCTTTCGGACGCCGATAACAAACCATCAGTTGTGGTGGATTGCATGGAACACAGGGTTGTTCTTTTGGATATGGATTACATATAGGTATACATGGTGGTGGTGATGGAGTACAAATTGGTAAACATGCAGGTAATATACATGGAGCTGATGTCTTCGGAGGTGGACAACTGGCAGGACAACATACAGGTTCACAAACTGGCACCGCTGGTTTCGGTTGTGGATCATAAATTTCTATTATTGGCCCAGAATTGTCACAACCACCAGAATGATCATCATCAATTTGTGATAGCAGATTTTTCAGTTTCATAAGAAGGCACTGTCGTTTTTTGCATCTTTCTGGATCAGCAAAAGCCATTTTTAATAATTTTGATAAAATACACTATTAATTTTGATATAAATTTCGAAAAAAAAAACGTTGAATTTAGAGCTGTTCACATTAGCGAACACACGCCGGAAAAATCAAATTTTATTATAACAAAATTTTATTCGTTACCAACACAACAAGCCAAAGTAAACTGTGATTTTCATAAATTAGAAATATATCAGAATTAGCCATGATATGAAGTAGAATAGGAAAAATAAAAATTATGTTTGCCAGTTTGCACATAGGTCAACAGTTTCTTGAACTCAACTATAGTTATTACTACTACCACCACACTAGGAAATTATCGCTTAGTTTTTATCAGTGGTCGCGATATTGTCTATGGTTGTCCTTTGACGAAACTTTAATTCCTACAACAATAACAACTGTTGTGCCGTGACAAGATCCAGATAAGGGGACGGCAACATGCGACCACAATAATAAAACGTCTCAGATTTAGGACATTGAATAACACATCTATCTCATAAATATTTAGCTTGAAATTCGCGTGTTAAGATTTTTCGTTTTTTTTTCTGTGGTAGGAAAATAAATGCATCAGAATATAAGTGAACTGATAAGAAACTGAACGATTTGCATTCCACTATTTATTGCAGCAAGATCGTTTTTTTGTTGTTTTTTTTGGTATTCACCAAAAATTATTACATCTGCATTCACGTTAATACATGCGAAAAATGCTTGTTGTTATTCTTAATAAAATATCAATACTGGAAAATTTAATAAAATATTCATACAAAAATCTCTATTTATTAAATTTAGATTGTTGGTATTTACTCATTTCATGGACATAGATATTTTGTTGTATATAACTCCTAACAGACATCAACTGTTCTTGCCATTGGTAGAAATACGAATCAAAATCAGCAACTGTTTCAAATGTTAATCCATTCTGCCATAAAGTATTGTTACATTCTTCATAATACGTAGTGAATTGTTCATGTAAATTAGCATCAATCTCATCTGATTGTTGGTGTTGTACAACAGACATGTTAGTAGTATTGACTTCACAAGTATTTCCAGATTGAAGTTGCTGTTCTTTTTCATTATAGTCTTCCTCCATATCATAATCATCATCATCATCATCATCATCATCATTATTATCAATCAATTCATTATCTTCACTGTCTGATGATGCAGAATCTTTTAAACATAAATGTTGAAAAGCATCAATTTCTTCTTGTGGTAAATGATCCAACCAATGTTTCTCTTCTAAATCAACAGCATAATCGTAAGCAATTTGGAAAATATTATTGAGTAGAGATTTATCATTATTTGGTTGAGATATTTGTTGTTTTTCAACATTCAAACATTCAGTTGATTTCAATAAAGATAAATAATTTCGAATTGATTCAATTATTTCTTCATCGATGATAATATTGGATTGACAGAGTAATTTTGCAACAGTCAATAAACCTTTATTTTTACAATATACATTGTCTTTGTCTTCCAATTTTTGTTTTTCTTTATGCAATTCTTGATTGATATCTGTAGAATCTTTGGATTTATCTCGTCTTTTTCGTTTCTTTGTTTCCTCATTGTTTTGATTTATTTCATCGATTGTATTGAGATTAATCGGTTTGAAATCTTCAATTTTAACATGATTAGAATTTGTTTCTAAACTTTTACTTTTATTAATGGCATTATGAATGAAATCAATATTTATATCATCTGTTGATTGTAAATTAATATCATTTTTATTTTTCTTCTTTTTCTTTTCTTTCACATGATTAATCGTTTGATTCGTTTTACATTTCTTGAATTCCATTATTTCTTTTTTAAGGTCTTTATTGTTGTTTTCTAAATTTGTTTCAACACCATAAATCTGTTCAAAATTCGCAGAATCACAATTCCATAAATCTAAATTCTCATTTAAATTTGGTAATTTCGATATTGATAGATTAGTTGAACCAATTGCACCCAAAATCGTTTGTAATAATTTCAATTCATCATCAGGTAATGATAGATTAATACAAATACCAGATGAACCATATCGTCCAGCTCTACCCATTCGATGTAGATATGTGACAGCATCATTTGGTATATCATAATTGATAACTAAATCAACATTTGCTGCATCAATACCCCTTGATGTTAAATCAGTTGATAATAGAATCCTACTACGGAATTCTTTTAAATCATTAACAGCTTCCAATCGTTTCAATTGTGATTGTGCTGCTGATATAAATGTTGATTTCCAACCTTTCTGATTTAAAATATTACTAACACTTTCAGCACGAGTTTGATAATTTGTAAAAATTAAACATTGTGTAAATCGTAATTTTGATAAAATTTCAATTAAAGCATCATTTTTTGCTTTCATCATTTGTATCACATTAGAACTGGCATCTATAATAGCAACGAATTGTTTTAAACCTAATAAGATTGGTGTTTCATGTTCAGCATTTACATGTGTCGGTGATAACATGTAATTAGCTAAAAATTTATCAAGTTTTTCAAAATATGTTGCACTTGATGCTATCATTTGTTTACGTGATGGTAATTTGTGATAAATCTCATTTATATCACATTGAAAACTTTCTTCCATTAATTTGTCAGCTTCGTCTAATACGAATAAATTTAAAGAATTCGTACATAGATGATTTGCGTGTATTAAATGTTTAACACGACCAGGAGCACCAACAGCTATATGACATCCTTTTGCTTTTCTAATATCATCTTCTAAAGGTAATCCGCCAATAAATGATTCAATTTTTAAACCATCTATACATTTTCCTATGCTCTTCAAAACACCTTCAATTTGAACGGCAATCTCTCTAGTTGGTACTAGAATTAAAACTTGCAAATCTGGTCTGGATGTATTCACATTTTCAAGAGCTATTATTGAAAATACCAAAGTTTTTCCTGTTCCAGATTTAGATTTGACGATCAGATCTAAAATTATTGATTTATTCCTAAAATTACGATATGACTATATAGAGTTAAATTGAAAAATTACCAAATCCACATCGTCCCAATGGAATTGCTTTAAATTGAATTGGTGAAGGTTTACGAAAATTATTTTCAGATAAACCATTCAAAATGTGTGTTGGTAGAAATAATGATTCAAAACTAATGTCCGAATGTAATACAACATCTTCAGTTCTTTGTTTTTCTTCTAAATTGTGAGCCAACGAAGATTTACTCATTTTTTTCGTTTTGCTTCAAAAAAATATAAAAGGTTATGACATTATAACCTCAAATAACAAAAGTCACGTTTGAAGTTTGCTGTCCGGAACATGCGTAACAAAGTAACTATACTAATACGTCATAGTATGTAAATAAAGGTATAGTTAAAGTCGTCCAAGAAGATCTTTTTGGCGCAGGTTGCGGAGTAGGTTCGACAAATCTCGCTTACTATCGGAAAAACTCTACAGTGACGGCACAAAGCGCATTTACTTGTCGCAATGTTCTATGTGTATATAAAATATTGTTATGAATATCACTATTACTATTACTATTATTATTATTATTATTTAGAAATTTGAACGATGAGTCGAAAGAGTGTATTTCCCACCATTTTCAACAATCTAGGAGCCAGGATTATTCTGGCGCGAGACGCTCATCTTTATACCCTACTTGTACTGGTTCAACATTGATATATACATACAGGATGAATCACGCGAAGCTACAGTTTCCGTATTTTTTAGAGAAACGAAACAAAAACACAAGGATAGAGAGTACTCTGTCAACAACAACAATTTTTTCGTTTTCGAAAATCATAATTTTGATTGAAAAAAAAAATTAAATACTTTTCGATGTTTCCTGTTTAGTTGACCTACTTTTAGAGATCCAGTTGCATTCTTTATCTTTCCTTGACACTGAATACATTGTCAGACGTGCTGAGATGTGCATCATAGGTATTTTTTATCTGTTATTGTTATTTTCATTCAACAATCGCCAGTTGTTTACCTCAACGCTTCTTCTTATCGTTACTTGTTTATTCAAACTGAAGTAGACCACATTTCGCAAATCTCAATTTAATCACGTATGATTTAAAAAATGCATTGACCTGTTTATTGATAGAATTTCCATCTAAAGTACGAAAAATTTTCAATCTTCTTCGTCGATTTTTTTCTCAATTAAAATTATGATTTTCAAAAACGGAAAAAATATCATCATAATCTACATATTCCATAGTTTCAGCTGTAGTGGTTCTTTGCTCATTTTTGTACAGGTTCTGAGAGATATTAACCATTTTTTTCATTTCAGACACACTTCTATCGATAAGGCCCTTTTTGCTATCAAGTCATTTTTAGACAGAGTACTCTCTATCCTTGTGTTTTGGTTTCGTTTCTCTAAAAAATACGGAAACTGTAGCTTTGCGTGATTCAGCCTGTATAATATATTAGTAATATAGATCTATGGTTTCGTATCATTTGAATACGTTGCTGGATAGTGTATGTTGGGTTGCCTACCTACCTTTTAACTGTGTAGTGCTAGAATGACTCTACACTCTACAATCGTCAGAAATCTGTCAAATATACGTCAAAATACTAAATAGTTTACCGTTCTCCGATTTGTCAGGATAGAAGGTCCTTTTTGAGGATACTAAAAGGCAAAAATTATACTTCTAAGACGTGGAAATTGTTCTTGGGGATGGCTTAAAGCTCTGTACAAAACTTCATGACGGTACGTCAAATAACACCTAAAAGGGTCTAAACTAGACAATTACCAATAATTAATATTATTCATATTTTTTATTCAAATGCAGTAACAATCTAGATGAGAGGTAGATAAGAAGGACTTTAGAAAAATCTGACAAGTTGGTAATAGAAAATGACAACAACTCTTCAACAACAAGTTTTTGCTTTAGATGTACGTTATAATGCACACAGGGCTCCTAATACTCAAAATTTTAGTAAGTTATAATTTCATAGTACTTATGCGTACATAGATACTAGGTACAACGGTACAACTGTCGGATTATATCTTGTCTAATTGTAAGTAGGTACGTTTATTTGTGCATATGCATATATTTCATGATGATAGGAGATTAAATCAGACATTAAGTTGTCCCATTGCTTGAGAACTGTCTTTGCCCAACAAATATGTTCACGACCTGTCGCCAACAGTTGTCTACATTTTGTTGAATAATTAATATCAAATTAACATATACAGGTTGTAACATTTCATCTAGAAACTTAAGGAAAAACTCCAACAAATAGAACAATATTAAAGCTTTACCCAGAGTTGAAAAGAGATATATAGAAGATGATATTTGCTTTCTTTATCGTAGGCTACGTAGGAACATTATGATAAATAAGAGAAAAATGATAAATTGCACCACAAAAATGATGAACATGATGAATGAAAGGTGTACGGTACAGCTATTGAGGGAGAACCGTCCATCATCTATATATCTCTGTTCAGCACGTGCAAAAATTATAAAACTGTCCCATTTCATGTAGTTTCTCCAATGTTTCTAGATCAAATGTTTCATCCTGTATATATAAATAACTATGATGTTATAGTTTTTTCATTATCTTTGACATGCCTTTTTTTTCTTTTCTATATTTCATTAATTTCCTCGGGCCCCCACTTGTGGGCTTCTCGGGTCCCCTTGGATAATTTATTTATTCATTTATGATTCTAAATTTGAACTTTTTCGCTACATTCATTATTTAATTTTCAGGAACTTTATATATAAGAAGACGTAGTCAGTTATTGCGAGAAACAGAACGAGATTCTGAAAAGTGGAAACAATATATTAAATTACGATCGCTTTTATTACAACAACGGTATGGCTCTTTCCGAATTGAGTCAAGTTCATCGAGTGTCTCTAGACATGTAAATATTACGAATAATGATGTAAATATCCTTATAATTGGTTGATTTGTTTGTTTACTAGATGAATATGTCTAGTGAACATCATCCTATAGTGTCATCAGCAGGCAGAGTTGTTCCAACCAAGCAAGCTGAAGCATCAAAAGCTATGGTTGGTGGTAATTCAATTGCAGAAAATTATGCATTTGTTGGTGTTCATCACATATTCGATCAAGTACCTAATTTCTTCTTAAAATGTATTATAAAATAAAATAAAGAATGATATGCTTTTATTGTAGCATTCCCAAGCTGTTACAATGGTGAAATTTGCTAATAACAATCAATCAAAGTTGTGTTGTAGTTCATTAGATTCTACTTTGTCTATTTGTGATGTTACTAATGAACCTCCAGCAGTCTTAGCAATTTTACGAGGACACACACAAGCTGTTACTGGTATAACCTTGATTATATTATAAAATATTAGTTGATGGTGGAAATTTTAATTAGGATTTGATTGGTCTATTGATAATGATTTAATTGTGAGCACATCTTTAGATGGTAGCTGTATAGTATGGAAAGTCTCAGATTTTAGTTGTTTACGTAGAATACAAGATCCAAATAGTGCACAACTCCTATGTTGTTTATTTCAACCTGTTAATAATAATTTATTTGTTGTATCCTTAATTTTATTTATTATTTTTGTTTTTTTAAATTCGTTTATAAAACCTTCATTAAAAATCTAGACTGGTAATAGTAAAGGTGAATTACGTATTGCTAATGTTTCAACTGGACGTTATATAAAAAATGTTTGCCGTGTTGGTGGTAATATTTTAAGTTTAACTGTAGACGCAAGTGGTAAATTATTTTGGGCTGGCAACGATAAAGTAATTCTAATTATTTAATTTTATTTTATTTATAATGAAAAAAAAATATATGTTTCATTAGGGTGAAATTGTCTCAATATTTTATGAATTAAATGGTGGCTTATGTAGAACAAGGAAATTAACTGTTACATCTGGTAATTGTTCTATAACGAATTTAAGTTATAGAGCTTGGATTAGTCGAGAAGCGCGTGATCCGTTATTATTAGTAAATGCAACAAATAACACAATGTGTTTATTAAGGTAATAATTTTGATTATCTAATAAATATTTTTTATAATAATAATAATAATAATTTGTTTACAAATAACTGTTAATAGTGTAATAGATTGTGAGGGTACACTTCAGCTGAAGCGAAAATTTCCAAATAGACAACAAAAACATATTGTTAGATCAACATTTTGTCCAATTATGTCTTTTCGTCAAGGTGCTTGTGTGGGTATGTTGGATTTTATGTTTATTATTATCATCTTTCTATTTAAACTTATATTTTTATTTTTTGGGTTATCTTTTGTAGTGACTGGAAGTGAAGATGGAAGTGTTTATTTTGTTGATGTTGAAAAAACTGGAAAAAGGGCTATTGTTAATACATTACAAGGGCACGCCAGTACAGTTCTTGGTGTCAGTTTCAATTATAATGAGTCTTTATTAGCTACAAGTGATCTTCAAGGTCTTGTTATTATATGGAAAAGAGGATGATGTCTTTCTTAAATATTAATATTTTTATTATTGTTGTTTAAAAAAAGTTAAATTGATTTTTGAACTTTTTTTCAATGTTGTCTTGTTGCATTTTTTTATCTTTCCCTTTACTACTTCCACTCTATTTTGCCAACAGTGTTTGTTTACCTATTTTATCTCATTTTATTCTATCTAAAGAAAAAGAAGAGAAATATTCCCATTTAGAATATCACATTTTTTATTATCAACCTTGCATAATGCAACAGTATATGTATCATCCGGCGTAATGCCGAATAATCTAAATTCATTCCAATAGTTTATGTACTTTGATATTTAGAAAAATAAACACTATAACTATACATCAAACTTAACGGTTGTTTATTCTTTTGCTGCAATAAAATAAATTTTTTAAAAATCTGTTTCCAATAAATGGAAATATAACTGGCGCAATCGGTAGGATCGTCATAACAAATTGATTACAAATTAAAATAGGTGAACCTAGGTGATCTTATTGACTTTTACCCGAGAATTTGCATTTTTATGCTTTAAGTAGTGTTGGACTTTCCAAAAGTGAACCACACGAAACAAGAGAATTCAATGTTCATCTGAAAAAACTCTTGGGGATGACACCGTATTATTGGTAAGTCATAGATGTTAGATTCGGAAATATCAGATATTGAAAAAATTGAGTCAGATATAAATAGGTATACAAACGTCATAAAGACTTTTATGTAGATCATTCCATTTTCTATAAAATCATGCCATTGAATAATTGAACATTCTGAGGTTCTAATTGTTATATAGCAACCTTCCAAATACATTTTTTGGTGACGCAGAAGCGGATAAATGAGATAAATGCTTTTCCGTTCTGCCAGTAACTTAAGATGACCTAAGATTACACTTTTAGAACTTGCAGTCATAGTAGAAAATGAAATGAAATGATCTACAAAAAAGTTCCTATGACATTTTTTAATAATTTGGTGATAATTTTGTGATAATTTAGCCGGAAAAGTCAAAAAATCTTGAAATTTACAATGATTTCAACTTTGATCTCAAATAACTTGAGAAAGAGTTTATTTATCATAAAATGAGAAGAAACCTTTTTTATAGAGCGTTTAATTCCCTACTAAAAGGCATCTGGGCATTTTAGTTCACTAATCCTTGAATGAATTACAAAATACCCAAGTTGAAAAGAAAAAATTGCTATGTTATTTAAATGGGAAATAGAAAATGGTGATGAGCGACCTCTAAATATTAATATTAAGGGCTCAAATTTTCGGAGGCATCATATTTTACCTCACTACAACTATTTAATGAGGGGTTTTAAAAAAAAATAATAATCGAATTTTTTGAATCACCCTATTATATATACGTATACTTTAGATTTTGCAGTAGGTATATGAACATGTAAAATTACACAACAGATCGAATTTAGAAAACGAAATTAACTTTCTCTCATTTTTTTAAACATTTTTTTGGATAGCTGTTACAAGTGTCCCGTTAAAACTCAAATACCACTTACAAGGAAAGGGACACAACTGT
This sequence comes from Lydus trimaculatus, assembly GCA_037414755.1. NCBI lineage: Eukaryota > Metazoa > Arthropoda > Insecta > Coleoptera > Meloidae > Lydus > Lydus trimaculatus. The sequence continues at coordinate 41 of JAZBGY010000641.1, read as the reverse complement.
CCCTCTCCGATTTTGATAAAACTTTGCATACAGGTAGAGCA
>JAZBGY010000640.1:0-47686 GCA_037414755.1 Lydus trimaculatus | reverse complement strand
CGCTGAAAATTTTTGAAAATACTGTCAGTAATTTATTTCTAAATGACGTTTGTGCGAGCGCTACAAACCTTAAGAAAAAAAAATTACTACATTTTCTATTTCGACACAGTGTGTCGAAACAGCTCCATTTCGATACAGTAGCCAGTATCGAAATAGCGCTATTATAGACGCAAAATAGAGAAAAAAAAAATTTCGCTACAATCAGTATGCGTACCACCTGTAGCATCCATTTTCCGTACAATTGTATTGATTTATGATTTTTCTCGTTTTAGAAACATGAAGTAACAAGGAATTTAGTTGCATCACCAAATGATTGTATATCATTTTATGATGCATTAGATATACAAGATCCAATTGTTAGTAATTGTTTAATTGATAAATTACAAATTGAACGTATATTATTAATACCAAATGATAAACGTGCAATACAATTAATGTCAATTGTACAAAATGTACCAAAAAATTGTCAACAAAGTTTAACAATGAATGGTGATCGTTATTATCCAGATCCAAATTATCGTACATATACAACACGTTCAAATAATCGTATAATGTATTTACAAACAAATAAAAAGGATATTATTAATGATATTAAAAGAAATATACAATTATATAAAAATGAGAAAAATAATTATAATGAACAAATTAATAAATTAATGAAACATATTAATGAACAACAAAATAAAAAGAAACAATATGAAGAGAAAATTAAAAAATTTAATATAAATAAATCGGAATTACGTCGGCAATTAGATCAATTGAAATCAATACCGGAACCGGAAATACCAAATATTAAAGCTTTAGTAAGTTCACTAATATTCTGTCTATTATAATTCAGACGACTTGATTTTGATCAAGTCAATCTTTAAAGTCCAGAGTTATACGGTTCGTAGTTGGGCGAACCATACAACTGATCCGTAGCTCGTTATAACTCGCCATTTTACCACCAGCTTCAATCACATTTTAACTGAGTTCAAGTTCAAACATTGCTAGAAGAAAAATGATCGGTAATATGGCGAGCCGCAGCAAATCCTCAAGAGCCATTGCGGACCGCTGCTTTGTTCCATGATAAAGCTACGGTCTGTAGTTTTTGGCTTGGCGAATCATGAACCGTGTAACTACTGGGCCCTTCAGAAACAACAATCTACAAGTGTGATTTGCTGTGTTTTTCTTTTAATTTTGTTAATCATCGAATTTCAGGAGAGTGAATTGAATGAACTTCAAATTTTAGTAGCACAGAAAACAGTACAATTACAAAATATTAATGAAGATTTGAAAAAATTGAAAAAATCAATTGAAGAAAATGAGGCAAAATTACAACAATTGAAAAGTCAAAATCGTGATTTAGAAGAACGAATCAATAAATTCAATGTGAGTATCCGTAGATTTAACTTTTTCTTTTTTTGTCTCAAAATCTGGCACCCTCTTGCAAATATCGCCTGACGCGAGTACCAAATTCGCCTCACCCTATATCCGGCTATGCTTACCAGCTATGAATTCATCAGATGTATGATAGATTGCCTATCTAGGATTTTGGAAATTTATCATCTCTAAAAAAATAACACAGAAAAAGGGGTCACAAATCGTTTTTAGATCTTCTTAAGGAGGTTCGAGCGAATCTATAGGAAAAATCGTTTTCCAAATTTGAGATTTGAAATTTGGTAGGTATCACAATGAATACTTGATTGAACTATTCTCAAAATTTAAAAACGATTCACGGTTTAGTTTCTTAGAAAAATGCCTCTAAAGATGACATTTTCCACAGCTCTTATGGGAGCAAAGTGTTCACTGTGCCTTTTTCGTAATTTTTTCGCCATTAACCGCCCAACTTTGAAGAATTAAAAACCGTCTATGATAAACTTGAATATTTAGCTAACATTATTACACCTTTAAAACATGGGATTACCGATGAAACTACTTAAATAATTGAAGTTAAATTTTGGTTTGTAATCGTGAGTAATGACAGCAACACATTACCGAAGGTTTGGCAACGTCGCACGGACAATTGAGAGGGTAAAAGGAAGATGGAGAAACAGTTAGAAAGAGAAGCATAATACTCCTTCATATACAAACACTACAGCGGTGTTGCCATATCTTTTTATCACCCCCGCATTAGTCAAAAGTAACCGAGTTCTTTCATTACGTTTTTTTGATACATAAAGATCAATTATCAATTTTTAAGCAGGTTATTTCATTATAAATTAAAATAATGAATTTTCGTTTTAATTTTAAGAATAAAGAATACAAAAAAATTCAAACACTACTTTGACTAAATTGTACCTCCTTTGCCTCAACGCAACCAGTAATACACTACAACCTAAAAGTATACAACCAGCAATACTGAATTTTTTAATAATTCTTCATTTTTGATTAATCTAGGAAGAAATCAAAAATCATACAATGCGTTCAAGAGAATTAGAAACGGAACAGAAATTCGATAAACGTCAAATTGATGAATTAAAACAAAAATTGAATGATAAAGAAACGAATGAAATCAAAATATTACAAGAAGAAGTTAAAAACAATATTGAAAAAGCTAAAAATATTGGTGAACGTATAGAAACAACACGTCAAATACAAGATATATTAGATGAAAAGAAAAAATTTGAACGTTATGTACATCATATAGAAATGGAAAATGATAATATTGATAATATTGAGAAAAAATATAATCAATTATATAAAAAATTGGAAAAAGCATCAGATTTATTGAAAAAATCGAAAATTAGTTCAAAAGAATTAAACAATTTATTTGAAGAAAGTAAAAAAGTTTGTAATATAACAAAAGCATATTTTATAACACGTATACAACATACATTTAAACGTTTTATGGAAATACGACAATTTATTGGAACAATTAATATAAATGTTAAAGATAAATTATTAGATATTGTTGTTATGCCAGAACAACAACAAAATTCACAAAAACTTGTAACAACAACAAATTTATCAGGTGGTGAACGTTCATTTTCAACAGTTGCATTTTTATATTCATTATGGCAATGTATGGAATTCCCATTTTATTTTCTTGATGAATTCGATGTGTATATGGTAAAATTGTTGAATATTAAATAAAAATTGTTAAATAAATTTAATTTTTTTTCAGGACAAATTGAATCGTACTCAGGTAGTTAATATTTTATTAGAACATGCCAAAACACATTCATGGTTACAGTATGTCTTATTGACACCGCAGGATGTTAGTTTTGTTGATAAAAATATAAATATTTTAAGGTATTTTAATTGTTGATAATCGTATTTTTTTGTTTTTATTAATTTGTTATTATTTTTAGATTGGAAGATCCATCAAAATCCTCCTAAATTCCTATTGATTATTATTGTATAATAAGTTTGCATAAATACCACATATATTTTTCTATTATTATAAAGAATACAGAATAAAACTTGTTTTGTAAAAACTGTTGTGTTTCCTTTCAACCTTTACAGCTTATTGTTTCAAATTTACATTGATTTGTTTCCTCATAATCAGGGCCGGCGTTACCGTATGGACAAATCGGGCATTTGCCCAGAGCGGCAAACGATAAGAAGCGCAGGGGCAGTAAAATTTCTGACAAAGATTTATGCAGAAATTTTTGAATATTATCTCATTTTATAGACTTTCGGTTCTTATTAAATCTATTTAGCTGATGTGTGGGTGTCACAAAGGTTTATGGGCCTAAGACTTAGTCTAAACATCCATTTATTTCTTGCCCAGGCCGGCATAAATCCCAGCGCCGGCCCTGCTCATAATTGATTCGTTATTATGATACAGCCGCTATATGGTGTATATTGAGTTGCATATAAAATGCTGTTTATGCTATGCAACCAGTTATACAATCTATTAAAAAGCTGATTGCCTACTTACCTTAAGACTCCTCGTACACGGAGCTATACTGTTTTTACCCGACATAAACATTTGTGAAGTGGAGCCTAAACATATTTCCATCTCATTTCATCACGGCACCCGCAATTACGTTATCCATCCCACTTTATAACCCCTTCCCTCACGTCACGATGTTTGAGAGTGCTGAAAGAACTGTACGCATTGTGCGGCTTGCACACGACGCCAGCGAAGTAAGCTAGAGGTCTTTCTAGATCAAAAATACACAAGTTGAGAACTAGGTCACCGTGGAGATACGCCCACATCATCAACTCGTGCGCCGTGGATAGTCAGATCTAATGACGCTACCGAATTCTCTATTTTTATAAAGTGAATTCTATTGGCTAATGTAAAACCCCCTCCGACTAACTGGACATCGGCTAAAGTCGGGCACGTTACCAGCCTGTGTATTTTTGATCCAGAAAGACCACTAGGCCGTAATTGTGAGAAGGTTGGGTAATATGGAGCGATATTTGATTTTTATAACATCGCTTCTATCGATATTTCCATCCATATTACTTCATTTCAACCTACATTCAATCTTATGCAAGACTAATTCTGACGTTTTCGTAAGATGAAGATTGGTTGATTCAAAAGTGGGGCCGTATGACCGTACGATAAGCTAAGGATCTGTTTGAGTTTATGCATTGTATTCTTCAGTGAGAAAATCGTATGCCCTTTTCTCCCTCAACCGTAACTCTACCAGTTACAGCCATATATTGAAGGAAGCATACATATCTAATTTGCTTAATTTTGGATATCCTTAAAAATTGCTTATTGTATTCTCAAATTTCAATCAATAAACGTACAGCACTAGTGTCGGAAAGTAGTACTCGATTTGTTACGTTTAGAGAAATGTAAAACGTTCCAGGTTCTCTACAAAAAAAAGCAATCTGATTCCGAATCGTGCTGACTTTAATTACATATATTGATAATACAACGTTTCATTGTGAAGTATTTATAATTCCAATTAATTCGAATAATAGCACTTATGTTGTTGTTCTTTTGTATTTGTTGTACGTAACAAAAACATCTAAAGAGTAACATATGGTTGTTTGGATAGTAGTGGTGATCCGCATTTACTTTGTTTTTTTTTTATATCTTCTATTCGAACCATTTTATTCAACAAAAATCATCATAAATCATAATTTGAACACTTTCTAACATTCCCTACAATAAAACAGATGAGAGTAATAAGATAAAGATGTTGAAAAGCTGATAATGTGCTAGATTTTGTTTGTTCCTGTAGGAATAACACGGTTCTTATATCTACTCTTTTTTGTTGTTGTTGTTGTTGGACTCAACTAGAGATCAAATCCGGTACAAACAACCGATTTAGTGTTTTAAAGTTGCCTTATCGGGCAAAGAAGCGATTAATATGATTGTTCCAACTTACAGTTTTTTTTTTTAAAAACATCTCTGAGCATAAAGCGACCATGAACTGATTTAAATGCGTTAAATTATTTAATGACTATTGATCAATACACTGCAGTAAATTGTGGAGTAATAAAACAACAATGCGAATAATTAAAAATGAAACAATGTTTGAGCAATATTTGGAAATTTTTTATAATGTTGGCGGAGATAAGCGGGTGCATTCCATTAATTTCCAGTATAATACCATTAATAAGTGACCTTTTTTCCTTATTGTACAGCATTATTATTTAATTTAAAATGCAGTCATTTGATGTTCAAAATATAGATTGAAATTTGATTGTTGATCCATGTCAAGTTTTGTTATAATATTCAAAATAATAATTTACAAAACATAGAAGAGCTTTTAATAAATTTATAATCAAAGGGTGAGTAAAATTGCCGTATTATAACAGTTGACAAGTAGATTGTGATTAACTGTTTTGTTTCTATATTAAATCATTTAAACTCATCAAAATTTATATTAAAGCAAAATAATACAAAAAAACAAAAATTCAACGTCAGCGAAATTTAATTTCATAAATGAAGAGAATACCAACTTTTACCATATCTCATCTTGCTAGTTAGATGAATTTTTATTAAATTGATATGACTAGAGACGTAGACATTTAGTTTCAAATAGCATAATTTCCATAAAATTATTACTTAAATATTTTATATTCTATCACAAAGAGAATTTTTGTTTGATGAAATAACTCACCCGGCGCATCCACCATTTTTCACACTACAATACTACAAGTAAACAATAACAATTTTTCTAGATTCAAGTACTTGTACAAGTCATCTTTAACAAGAAACATGACTGTATCTTATATAGTAATGATCCACAAACCGTTTAGACCTAAATCTGGATCTTTAACTTGACAGTTTGATGTACAACCAAGGAATGAATATGAATTCTGGTAATTATCTTGATTGAAAATTTACATATTAATCGTGCTGGAAAGTAATCGAAATTAGAAATGGAGGCGACAAAATCGAATTTAGTCGAATTATCACAATGTATTTAATTCTAATCGTAACATAATTTGTAACATGTCTACCTGGCAAGCTGAAAATTCAGCTTCTAGTGGTCGAATGAAGATAATCGCCGTTTTTCGGTTGATCTTCATTGTCTGAACTTTCTCTACGTAGCCAATAGACTTGTGTTACTGTCTACTAGCACTTGTACAAGTCAATATGAAGAAGAAACACTGACAGTTACTGGTAGCGATAGAGGGAGAGTATCCCTCAATTCTGTTAATTATCTTGATTGCAAATTTACATATTAATTGCATTCTTAAACAAGAAATATACCGAGAAAGTAGAAATTTACCCGATAAAATCGAATTTATTTCAGTTATCTTCTGTAATCATAAAATTGCCGGTAGTGCAATTGGTAACATGTCTACCCGGCGGGCTGGACTTTCGGGTTCGAGTCCCACCGGTTCAATTACGACAAAATTTTGCAATTTAAGCGCTAGCAAAGGATGTTTTCCACAGTTAATCTTCATTCTATTCATACTAATCAATATAAAACAAAAGCAAGAATCATGATTAGATTGAAGAGCCAGAATCTACTATTTCCCAATTGAAGTAAATTGGACTTATCTAGGGTGCTTCAATTGAGATAAAAATTAATATAGAGATAGCACGACAAGTTTTATCAACATGAAAGGTGTTTTTTGCAATTCTTCCCTTAATTTGGGCCTCCGTAAACTATTGAATTACATCGAAGCATTTGAATAATGGTTAAACCGGAAAATGTTCAGGATTCAATGACCAATGAAGAAACATTTTGAAGAAGAAGTGGGCCAGATTTTTCGCAGTTGATTAAAATAAGTTACACACATCAGTTGGGAAGAGGTATTGGAAGGCGGCTGTCTGTAAAATATCACAAAGGGGGCAAGCTCAAAGGTAGTGGAATTGTTTAGAGCCAGCAAAGATTGAAATCATTTTGTCAGGGTAGCTGCTAAAGCTCCAATAAAGAAGATGGCACTAGAAGAAGAATTTACGTACACGGAAAAGCGAATCATTCAAACACTGGGAATACGGCGATTTACGTTGTTATCATTTAGAATAAGGAACATAAAATTATTGGGGAGAATTATAAACTCACTTATTTATTTTATCATTATTATTATTATTAGGGTGATTGATAAGGTATAAGTATATATGCAGGTTTTGCTATAGACTAACAATAAGTCACAATTTCGACAATAATCTGAAATATTATTATTATTGTTATTATTATCATCAATTATTTATAACATTTATTTAACATGGAATTTGTCGAGAAACAAATCAAAAATACAAACAATAAATTAACATAAATATTGTTAATAAAATTGACATCAAAAATATACTTTTTTCCATTAACTTATTTTTTGAAACAACTAATTGGATTGAAATAACATTGACGATAACGGCTTTGACGTTTATTTTCCGGACTACGTATACCACGTTCACGTAATGCCCTCTCCCATCCATAATCATCAATATTATTATTATTATTATTATTGTTATTAATTTGTGATGGTAGATTCATTTCAGATAAACGTTGTGCTAACAATTCCAAATGCCATGGTTTTAAATTTGTTTCCAATAGATTTGTTGGATCTGTATCCGGTAATATCTGGAATGAAAGTTGAATAATAAATGGAACTTTCTTCTTTGTAAAAACAAAAATATGAGGATCGAAATTTATCTTATTCTGTTTGTAAATTTCAAAGTGAATATATTGTGAGAGGGTAAACAACAAAAGTTTATATTGATGATGAACTAAAAAGGAAATTGAGAACTCTTCACACTGTATGATAAAATTTCAATGTGGAAAGTTTCAGACGTGAATGAAATAGACTCTCGTTTATTGACTGTTTTTCTTTTACTATTTATCTCTTATATTTATATACCTGGTTGTCGCCGAAATGAGATGGTCTGGCTTTAGTCAAAGCCGAAAATGTTATAAGAAATACGATCATTGGCCTTAAAACGTGAGGTAACCGGGACATTCTTGATATGTGTTGATCTGAAACAAGACAAAACATTTATTTGACACCAGTTTTTTCTAAAAAAAAAACCAAAAGAAACAAAGGCTGTAGGTGAATACTTGTCAGTATTTTTCCATCTTTCATGCATGCCCCTCAAGTCTAGTAGCGATGAGAGGCGCCGTTTCGGATTCCTTAGTCTCACTTCTCTTCATCTGATGCTGTAAAACAAAAGGGTATCCTAGCGTTGGACGCATTTTTATCAATTTTGGCAACAGAGGGTGTGAAGCCATCAGAAATCTATGAAAGTCTTAAACAACAGTTTGGCATTCGAAAATGAACCGTTTGCCCAAAATAACTCCATTTTTTTGGACAAGAAAGGCATGGTACACGTTGATTTCTTGACAGAACAACGGATTATAAGCGCATAATATTACTCCAATTTACTGGATGGCTGCGAAAAGACAGCTATCCAGAACACGCGCAAAAGTAGTGACCAGTCTGTCTGTATCTTTTCAAATTATGCTCGCCCGCATATCGATGTTTAAACAATAGCAACCAATTAAAAAGTAAATCGGATTGTTACCCTTCACCTATACCATACGAACCTTGCACAACTTCAGATTTTCATGTGTTTGATGGAATTTTTTTCCCAAAGAATACGGAAACTACGATAACGCTATAGTGCATTCAAGAGTAAAGAGTATAATTGATAAATTCTATCGTATATTCCACAAAAGTAGGAGAATAACGCAAACGGAAGTATGATGTTGTAGTAGTTGATATATCTTTCTTTATTTCCGTTTTTATGAGCAACTACACAGCGTCTATATTGTGCTGAAAACATTTCCGAGGAAATAAAATCTGCTGATGTTCCTCCGATAAAACTGTGATTTTATTCATTACAAATTTATAGCCAATATGGAACTAGTCAGGTTAAAGTGGATCGAGTGTATTGCATATTTGTTAAGTTGTTAGTTTGGTTTTTTCACCGTTTCTTATTCCATATCAATTTCGATATAGCCGCATCCACACGTGCAGAATGTAAAAACTGTTTAAATTTATGACAAATCGTAAAATTAACACATAGAAAATAGAGCCATTTCTTATTGATTTGCCGACACGATTTTATTATTGTTGATAATAAAACCACCTCAACACCCCCATAATTTATGTTAATCTGTATCTTCGAATCTGCATATTCAAACAGATTTTCATCAACTATTGTTACGTAAATTCCTAAAGATAATCATGGAACAATAACAATTAATTCGATTGCAATCCATTTAATACTTCCATCTTCTTTCACTGTATTGTTATCAATTATTCTCTACTGTGAAATGCTAATTGATGGTGAATATTACTAAATGGAGAAAGCCTCTCATAATGTAATGAAAACAAATCGAATTATAAATATTGAGTGTTCTTTTTTTTGTTGAAAAAATCTAAACCACTATGGGAAATTTAACATAAAAGCACGTGTTACGCATCGTAAATATGGATATGGAAATTCAATTTACACCTGTTTGCTGTTTTAGCTTGTAGATGGATGGGTTTTAGTGCTTATCAAAATTGATAGTAACAAGACATGCGGATTCTTTTTTAAATCTGTACAACGGGTTCCAAATATGCGCATTATTGAGATTTTCCTGTAGTTATTATTATTTTATCAACGGGTAAATCCGCGTTATATGAAAACTTCGTTTGAATCTCACTACTTCAATAAAACCGACAATAATATTATCGACTTTTGTTGAATTTACACGAAGTATACGTTATTTACCGTATTTTACATTGGATTTGTCGCGTAATATAAGTCTAGAAGAGCTAGAAAGAACCCGAATTCCAATATTGCTGTAATTGTTCAATTTAACCGTGTTTAAAAAACACAGCGTATATCGTGTAAATTGAGGGAATTGAATTTTTTAATATAAGAAACGTTGTGTAAAGAAATTAAAGTTTGAATTCAATTTCTGCGTCGACGAAACAATTAACAAAGAAATAAATGAAGGAAAAACAATTTCATTCAGTTTTCTGTTTAATTTTTAATTTTTACACTTTCTCAACGTTCTGGTATGGAATTGCGTTTTTTTGTTTTTGTTTTTTTGATGGAACATTTTTCAATTTATTCCATGACTTTACTAGTTTTACATTTCCTTAAATTAACTACTTGTCGTTCCATTATTGGAAATAAAAGACAAAATCGAATTACTGACATGAGAAAAACGCATTAGTCTTAGACGAAATATATTCCATCCATCCAGGTATTAGGTTTTAACAGTAAAATGTTAAACAAAGTCGTCAAGGAAATTAGGGAATTGTTAAAGAAATCTCTAATGGGAATTTTAAGGAAAGCTGTAATTATATTATTAGCTCTCAGGATGATATTACGTTTGATACCCTGGATTTGATAACAGTTAAATGGGAATTTATTGAATTTTTCAAATAAATTTTTCTTGTCCGATTTGGTATTTATTGCATTCCAGTGGTTTTATCCCTTGAAACCGACAACTTGACACGAAATATTATCTAAATACTTTGATACCCTTGTTGTTCGAATAATTCGGCTCGCCTTTCAATAGAAACTATCATTTGGCAGGGTGTTTTATATGTGTTTTGTTGCAATCAAATCAAAATTAACAATTTGTCGAGTTAATCTGTGCCGATTGTTAAATCAAATGTTTGATTAAACTGATTTTATGTAAATATGAAATATTGTTTGATTATCCAATTGGATCCTTTAATCCAAATCAATTTCCAAAGCTTTAAGGGTGATGTTAGCAATTTTGACAATTACACCCAACATTGTTAGATAACAACAATTAATTTGATCAATTCTCGTTAATTATTGTTTTCCTCTTCTCATAAATCACTTTACACTTTTTGTTGTTATTTTTCGTATCAAAATTTTTGTTTTTTGAATATGCAGCGAAATTACTGAAATTCTACAGAAAATTTTCAAAATTTGATAAAATCGCATCCGGACTTTCGTCGATAAATCATTGAAAAAGCTCCGAAAATTTCAAACACCAAGAAAATCTACCACAAAACAATCAAACAACTCACCTGTAGATTTACCTTTATTTATTGTTTTTTTTTTTTATTCAATGTTGAGGTGATAATTTGTGGTGAAGAAATAGGGTGCAGTTGTTGATATTTTGAAAACTACAATGAAGCAGTCGATGTACGATTCCTGTTTTATATATCAAAAACCGTCGCGACGCTCAACATCCCACCAACCATCTGCAACGTACAATATGACGTAGCCTGGACCATCCACCAATCAATAAACAAGAAATAAATGTTACAATTGTTATTATTATTATTATTATTATCATTAATATTTCAAAAGTGGAATAATAAAATCTTCAAAGGTAAGCACATTCCGGTTTCTTACCATTTAAGAATGATAATAATAATAAAATATTTAAAACTCCACTTATTTTGTTTAGAGTTTCAAAATGGAAGAGAATTTTTAATAATAATAATAATAATAATAATAATAGCAAAAAATATAGTGGGCGCCGTTTAATACAATCACGCCTAATTTTAAATGCTGTGTATTATTATCGAAGCTTTGAAAACGATGTGATTAGAAGGAAAAAAATTGTGGAGAAACGTGAGACTTAATTGTTATCATCACTGTATCCTTTTCTTATCATGAATACACACACTATTCACTATCAATAATGTTTTGTTTAATGTTAAATCTTTGGCACTATAGTTACTGTTATCATTACATTAAACAGCGATCACTGTAATTATGGCATTTAACCTAGATATGCATTAATGAAAGTAGGACAATGGACCTCTTTTACAAATTCTAACATTTCTGAAATTAATTATGAAATTAGAAGAAAAACTGGTTTTTTACCCCACTAATTTTATAATTAAATTAATCTACAAAGAATTCCAACAATTTTGCAGACATAGATGAATAAAAGCTATTACAACTCCTAGAAAAAAAAAATTACTGTAGTTTTTCTTTTAATTGAATAGAATGCAAATGCATCACCACCAACATCATCATTATCACCACCACCACCACCACCACCATCCAAATCTAATTATCTTAATTATTGCTTTTAGTTAAAATTGATGTTAACACATTACTATAAACAGTTTAAAGCACAAATTTTATTTGTAATTATTCGATATTCGGTACTATTATTTCGACTGGTTTACTATTGTATTTACTGGTAGATTTACCTGTAATAATCCAAGATTAATTGCAATTTATATGCAGTTATCGATGCATTACAAAGTTTGATTAAAATGGAATTTAAGCTTGTTGTAAAACTTGATCAACTATCTCATACAGTTTGTGTAGAACTTGCAAGTTTAGTAATTCTTGATAAAATTAATAATAATAATAATAATGATATAATTTGTCAGAACAAGTGCAAATTAACACAAACACAATTCACACACAATACAATCTTTAGAATTATTGGCCTACCAAAATTAGAAATAAAAACAGAAACCCAGTAACACATAAAAATGATTGAGGTCTACCTACAAAACAGACGAAGATGTCAAAAGTCACCATTAACCAAACGGGCAATTGAAGAATGCCGGAATCGCATAAGAGCAAATATGCAGAAATCCCAATCGTCTACATAGAAGACAACAATCAGGATCTCAGGGAACGAGAAGTACTGAGTTTTGGCATAGCTAAATCCTCATGCACTGATTTAGAAAACATTCAACGCATTATAAGGCTTACCTTGACACGATAGGGTATGCATTACTCCAAACCTATTATATAAAAATCGAATATTAAGAGTAGCAGATTATTTCTCAAATCGTAGGAGTACCAGCTATTTCAAATCAAAATGTAGAGCGAATCTGAATCACGGCCTTTCTAATCTCTGAGTGTATCGAGAAGTGATTCAATTTATAACAAACATAGATATTGTAACAGAGAAAAAGACGAATTGAACATGAGGCAGTGATTATCTAACAAAACATAATGACGTAACAAACTTAATCCAACAAGTTTAGATGAATTTTATATCGAATTCAACCGTGTTGTTAGAAATATGAGTTTATCGACGTATCGAGGAACAAAAACTATACAAAATGCACTGAATTGGGAGGCCTAAAACTTATAACAAGATACCAGTTACAACATAGATTTGCTACCCAACGTCCAACAGGAAATAATTCTAAACATCTGTCATATTGACGAACATCCGTAATATTGAGGAATACCGATGTCAAAACTTAGTTAATAATAATGTAATAATAATAATAATAATAATAATAGTAATACTATAAAGGACAATAAGGATGGATTGTTGAAAATGGTGGATGCGCCGGGCGAGAATTTTGTAATAATAGAATCTAATCAACAGATTCATTTTCAATTGCTTCTAATATTTCAGTTAAGGTCACAAATTTCTCATATTTCAATTATTATCATTTATCATTCGATTATAATCTATATATTGAAGATATATGGACGTCACAAACTGATATTTATCTTTATTAACATCTGATATTTCAATACGGCATTCAACTATTATAAAACCGATAATATTTTATATATTTTACAGTTTTTCTAACAATAAGTGATTTTATTTTCATAAATGCATTGATGCCCCATTAAATGCCAATAGCATTTAAAATTAATGTCGCATTTTTTGTTTTGTTTTATTTGTTCAAATGTTTTAACTGAAAAACGTTACAACTATACAGTGTAGCTGAAATTTATTGGTGTAATTTCAATCTATTACCGCGGCAAGTGAATGACAAGAGTTAAATTTTCCAAATATACAAATATAGAGACATTTAGCCGTCTATAAGGTTGTTTTTATTATTGTTATTAAATGTAAAACTGGTAAATACCAATTTATTTCCAGTTTTACTATCGTAAACATAAAATTGTCGTCATAGTTTGGTATGGATCTTGTTCGTTTTCAAATAAATTGCAAATTGACTTTATTTTTCAAAATAATAATAATAAAGATTGTTTATCTAACGTGAAGAATCGGAAATTACGTACAAACATTAAGGATACAAATAATCGTTTTAGTAGAGTTCTAAACGCTACAATTTTGTGTTACTTTGTCTAGATTGTTTTATTCAGAATTTGTTTTATAGATGATTACAACAATTATTGTATTGATTAGTGTGTTTCTAATAAACTCGTTGTTGTCAATTACAGGATTTGCCCATTTTGCTGTAATTTAACATGATTTGTAGTAATCATCACAATAATAAACGTAACTTTGTTTCTAATTTAAATTTCAAATAACAAATCATTATGTTAAAAGGAACTACATCATAATTCTCAATTTACACTCGATTTTTTTACTCTACGATTTCATGTGTCTGTAGTTATTGTAGATTAAATGATAATTTTCCCAATTAAAGTGCAAAAATATTCATGAAATAGAAAAAAAACTGATATAAGATAAGCTTTTCTTTGACCGTAGAAATTGATCTCATGCAGAATGCAGATTGCTCAGACAAAACAAGGTACTCCATTACACATCTTGTGTTTAAGCCTTGAGCAACGATCGATTCTATTATAATTGGAACTTAATTGTGTGTTGAAGACTACCAGCTCTAAACCTACTTAAAGGTGCAAATCGGTCCATAGAACGTTTTGCAATATGAGGACACATGCATTATCCTGCTGGAAAAGTGAGTTATCCAACTGTCCAAGAAATGGAAGAATATGGGTTTCTACCACCCCATCCACCACATACTGCCTCGGAGGAACACTCCCATAAGTTATAGTACCCCATACAAGAGAGAACGTAAAATTGCGTCGTTCCACAAGTCTTCGTCTGACCCTCATACGTCCATCATGCGTCCCCAAACAGAACCAGGATTCATCACTGAACACCACTCTATGCCACTCTAGGTTCCAGTGCACTCCAAATTCTGCTGTTAATGGTAACAGTACGACCTTCGTTCGTTAACCATTGGATCAGCAATCGATCTGATACTGGAGAATCGATTTCTTGTTGCCATTAGACCAAGATAGCGGTCCAGCACCTCATTTGTGTACCTTTGCACCCCGGTTCCTCTTCTGCAACGTTCTTGACTCTCTCTAGTCCATATCTGTCGAATTCGCTTAATTGGAGGTGAAATTGTCAAAAGAGCGATATGAACGAAATTTTAATCAATTGCTATCTTTTTGTAGTTAAACATTACTGCCAAATGTTGCAATTTCCATGTCATTGAGTACACATAGTTTGAAAGACAAATGTTTCAGCGTTGTTTAAGTTTCACAAGGTGAAAAGTTTTGGTGTAATATGTTGATCTGAAATTCTAGAATCCACGTAGACTAGAACCTATATGAGAATGTGTTAACATTAATTTATAAATTCGAATTATTTACAAATAAGCTCAAAGGTTATTATAGTTTTATATGATTTGACAGATTAGTAAATCTTCTCTCAATGTTAATTAATAATGATTTAATGTGAAAAGCATGTTAATAATTGACTAACTTAAATGAGTTTTAAGGCTAAAGTCACTTCAAAGATTATAATATAAAGCGTTAAATAAACATGCGTTGTATATTAAAACGTTATCAATGGTTGGGGAGGGTTTGTTGTAGTTATCAATTCTTGTCGAAAAACCAACTTTCATCAAATCTATCATTCTTGACAAGTTTATTACAACAAAGTTGATATTTATTTAAGGCTTTTCCGACCTTTTTTTTTTTTTAGCTTGTGTATTTGTTGTTTCCACTGTAATTGTTTTTTTCTCCACGATATCATCATTATTATTATCATTAAATTACAATAATAACCATAAAAATTTTTTTGTGTGTTCACAGAATTCAATTATAATAATGTTAGGCTGTTTAATAAACAGATTTGGACAATAAATTTTAATTGTTTAGGCTAGATTATTCCTGTAAAGTTGTGAATTTATATACCTACCATTGTGTCAAGTTGTGTAGATGAATTTTATAAATACGTACATGAATTGAATTCAAAATTAAGGGTTGTATACAACAAAATAGTATACGTATTATTAAACAATTTAATTACACTACATTACACAAATATTTTAGAAAATTGAGAAAATCTCATTCGGCGACACAAGGCCCAAAACAATAACTACTGCATATCGAAAATATTAAAAATTTCATCAACATTCTTCTATTTATTAAAACAAAAAAAAATAGAGAAAGGACAGCTTTTGCCGAAACCCCACAATACAGTAGCCTCCATCTTAACCGGTCCACGCGGGTGTGGCGCCTTGACCGGATAACTAAATGATCGTGTAATCCAAAACTGAATAAAATCCTAAAAATAAGCTTCATCGGTGCAATTAAGAAATCGTCGTCAGTGTAATCAATGAAGGCGGTTGAGGGGGAGTCTACTGTATAAATATGAGGGTTTTGTAAGTGATTTGGTTGGCTATTCAGTTTATACTATGTCTGTTTAGATTTGTCCGGCTTGACTTCAATACATAAAATACAGTAAAATCGATCAAATCAAAATAGACGAATTATATACTTTAGCACTACTTATATTATTGGATAACAAGGATAATAACAAAAAAAAATAACGATCAACAATTGGAAAGTTCTCCAAATAGAAAATAAACAATTTTTTTTATTATTTTTTTGCGACAATTTATTGTTGGAATTATCGACTTTCGGTAGGTGTGAAATGAAATTGTGTCAATAAAACCGTTAACAAACATAAAAAATCAATTTGTTACTTTCAGTTAAGTTATAAATGGTGTTTTTGATTTGATGATATATAAACAACTTATTGGTGTCAAACAATTTAATCTAATAAAAGTCTAATAATTCTCGATATAAAAACAATAAAAGTTACATATACTTTGTGTTTGTGTAACGTAAAAGTAACCATTTTTGAAGATCAACAGGTTGACTTTATTGTTTTAGGTTTGGCTATAGCAACTTTCAAGATTATAAAGATTTTACTCTGCTTATTGTTCCGACAGCAAGTGTTTTAGGGAAATTTCTTTAAGACTAGAATGTAAAACCTTCATCTGCTTGGCTTCAAGCCTGTGGGCTCAGTCTATCTTGCCTCATGTCGTCCATTCGATCGTCCTTCATATAGTTGTTCGTACCTTTGCCCTTCCTTACTCCATTACGATTGCTCCATCTCATGCAGGAAAGCTGTCAAAGAAGTCACGCAGAGACGTATTTTCTCAGGAGAATGTTAGTGTAGAAAATGAGACAGTTGGTGGTCTGTAAATTGGAGAAACGGAACGAAAAATTTATCTTCGTATATGGCTACAATCACCTCTTTATGATTATGTAATAGTTCGTTTATCGCATTTACAGGCGTGCCGCTGTCTTTCTTTCTACACTAACATTTAACTGAGTTATGCATTTTTGAAACTTTAATTTCTATGCTTTCTCTATCTGCTTACTACACTGTATGATACAAAATTTCCAGAATCCACTTTTATATTTGTTACAAAAGCGTATTCAAGTTTAAATTTTATATGTGTTTTCAATTAGCGTAAAGTGCATTTCACACAATCAAGTGTTGTGTTAATTGAAACTTAGTTTTCAATTTAACCACTCAATACAGAGTGAAAAGGTTTGGAGGTTGAATTTAGAATGGTTTTTTCCTTAAATGTAGTGAAACACAAAAACGGCTATATATTTACATAAGTATGGATCAGATATTTTCACGACGTATTTAAACACTATCTAGATAAAATCGTTTAATTTTGAAAAGTATAAAAACCACTTTATCCTGTGTAATAACACGTAACAATAGCACATTACAAAAGGGAAACATTCTAAACCTAATTTGTTCAAGTTTTTGTGCGATTGTTGTACACGTGTTGATTATTCACTGCTATGATTCCCACGTCAAAGTGGACAAAGTATAGATTCAATCGTTTATGAAAATGGAAAATTCTAGGTCAGTTGATCATGAAAAATTTATACAAATAGCCAACAGCTAAACACTTTCTAATCGGATAAGCAAATTGAATAAATATGTAAATACAGGTGGTTAACGTAATTTTCTACGGTTTAGACCCTGTTATTTTACAATGAAGTCATAATTGGCATTTACTAATAATTTAGAATAATTGTGGAAAGTTTAATTACATTCCTATTTGCCTTATTTCTTCTCATTCGTCAAGCAAACACAGTTTTGTTAATAAAGAAAATCATAATCTCCCTCTTCTCTTCCCGAATTCAATATCAATGATTTATCAAAATAAAAAAAAAAAACCACCCTTATCGCTCGTGGAAAGGAAAATTGAAGCGACAGGTGGGTTTGATTTCATCGCGTTAACATTGAAACTGGATAGACAAAAAAAAATAAAACAAATATAGAGAAGGTGGTGAGTAAACTTTCAACTTTCAGTTAATTGACAGCAAACTTTCTGTATATTGAGAATTGAAAGAATAATTGCTTTAATCCTACCAATAGAAGAGGGACGAAAAAGAGAACAGTCTGTATTTAATAGAAAATACGATAATTGTGTTTACGGAAGTACGAAATTCAATCAATAAATTTTAACGTAATCTTTATCTCTATCTTGATTTGTATCTTGTAAATAAACAGTTATAGTCGGTCGGTATAATTGTAATCAGCTTGACTTTACTGTTGTTATGTCAACTATCGTTATAACCAAAATTTACCCTACTTGTAAATTTCATTAAAAAAAAAACAACAGTATTCTCAAATGAGAATGCGGAGATACGCGAAGAACACATAAATTATGCTTAATTAAGGATAATTTGTAAAAGTTTACTATAAGTTTCATTTTGTAGATCTCAGGTAGACGTCAACTTCTAATTATTCAGTCATCCTCGTATTAAAAAGACACACTAATTTATAATAATTAAGTTCATATTTTTAAAAATATAAATAGAATGAATTTAATTAGAAAAGAACTGAAAATACTAGATTTCATGAAATTTATCAAATATGACGCCATCTCGTTGCAAATAGTTTAATATAAATCGAATCTTATCTATAAGAGCAACAAAACGGATATGCAACTTTTCACTAAATCGTTTCGTTATACAAAATTCCTTAAATTATGCCATGTTCATGCTTGCTTGTAATACAAAAATCCTGATCCATACCTTCAGAGATAATTAGAAATTGTGGTAGGCTGTTTAATTCATGCTATCACTTAAAAACACGACTTTTCTTATCAAGGAATCGTAAAGTATTGGTATACATCATGGATCTATATTTAGGGCATCCTTAGCCTTAAAAAGTGCAATAGGAATGTGGGCTATAGAATGTCTACGAAGAAAGCTGAAAAGCATACAAATAAACATCTTGACAAACAGCCAGGCGGTACTGAAAGCTCTAAAGGCTTATAGTCTTGAGTTGAAAACCGTCTGGCAATGTCGTCAATCTCTCAAACAACTGGCTAAGGGTAATCAACTTACGCTTGCATGGGTGGCAGGGCATCATGGATTTGCTGGTAACGATGAACTTGCGCAATTTTGAGAGCTAGTCAAGACCCATAGAAGGCAGGAAATCTGTGCGTGGGAATGGAACAGGAAAATGTTCCACTGGAGACAAAAAGTTTATTGTCTCAGAACGCTAGAAAGCTTCTCGACCTAAGTAGGAACGACCTAAGATTGTTAATGGGGCTCTTGACGGGGCATCTTGGTATACCATTTCAGAAAGCTGAGCAAAACAGACAGTCAGAGATGGAGATTGTGTGGATCGGACAATGAAACCGCCGAACACATACTATGCAAATCTGACGCCTTGGCCCACATAAGACTCGTCAGCATAGGCAGTGTCACCCTATCACCTGTTGAAGTGACGAAGAGACCTCCTAGAAAGATAGCTAGCTTTGCTGGAAAGATATCTTTCTTGGGATATCAATCTAATCTAATCTAATCTAATTTCAGGTGTGTTTATTCTATTTTATAATAAATAAAGATAAATTATAACAAATTGTAGTTTTTTAAAACTATATTTGCCACAAATATCTGAAAAATATTATTTCCTTGTTAATCTAGTTGAAGTTGTCCATTTTCATATAACTCTAGAATTCTTTGCTTTTCTTTCTCAATTAACTCCTCCTATTATCAGTATGGAATAATAATAATAATGATAAATTCATAAAGGTGGTAATTAATGAATTAATTAATGAAGACAAGGAAGTCTAATACATCTATTATACAGCCTAAAGAAATAGTAGATCTACCGGTAGTGTAATTTGAAATCACGCTATACATGAGAGTAAGAGACTCGGGTTCAAGTCCTGACTGATGGGTTGAAGTTTTTTGTACGTTGTAGGGATAATAGTGGAGTTAGACTTGTTTCTCTTCATTAATTAATTAAATGATAAAAATATTAAATTGATAAAAGTCGTTATATTTCCAAAAAATCGAGCAATTTTTCCAATTTCCCAATTAGACATTTTCTGTTGTCTGTTGCACAAATAATGGAAATATGAGGACCACTATCACTTTTAGTATAGAGTTATTTGACCATTTAAAAGCTTACCATTTCCTTTTCGTGTTTTATAACATTACGTTTGTCCTAAAACAGACACAAAGAGTAATACAAATTAATTAAAAAATCTGCTATAGTTACGTTATCAGCTGACTGTCCCGTTACTAGACTTGTGATTTGCATAATTGCAATTATAACAAATAATAAATAAAATATTCGCATTTTCGGTTAAAGTGGTAATGAAGGTTTTGCTTTTACTAAAAATAGTTTCACAGAGTTATCCGTTTTATAACGAATTCTTCACAAAATGTGCAATAAATACCCTATTGTTCTACAATCAATAAGTCGATTAAAATGTCGTAAATATTGTAATTAAAGCAATATTAAACAAACAAATATGTGTCGATGTAATTTCTATACTTTACTGTTTGTTGTATTTTCTACAACAACTTTGCAATTTTGTCTCAGTCTCAGTTTATTGTGGTGAGAAAAATAGTGTAATAAAATAGAAGAATTAAAACCGTCAATTTCAAACGTAAACCAAACCTTATTAGAGTGAATCAATGAAATCATAGAAAATGCAAACAAAAAGACGTATACTGATCGATTGTTAATTGAAATTTCCTAGATAGAAAAATGATGAATTCACCATCAATTTTTATCGTTCAATACTATTAAAATTAACAATACGTCGTTAATCTATATTTTATTGTAATATTATTATGTGTTTATTATCAATAATATTATATTTTATTGTTATTTCTAGAATAAGAGGTTTCAGGAAAAAACATACAGAGTGTCCCAATATTTAAAAAAAAAAGTCTTGTACCCGAAAAGTTTTATTTCGACCGTCAGGACGCGAACCCGCGAATTCACGCCTGTCGGCCAGACGTGCTACCATTCAGATTTGAATACAACAACTGGCTACTTTCATTGACACATTTTCGAGAGACCGTCCAGCCACTTAATACACAAAGAATCATCTCATCTAAAACTATATCGATCCACAATCAGTCCTCTTTTGTAATTATTCTTGAAAATATCGATTACTTGTAGAAAAGTATTCGGTTTTTATTAACGACAACATCAACATCATTTTCCGGTGTTAAAATTTCAAATTTTGTAATTTATTTGTAATTTCTACTTGTTATTGAAATACCATTTCCAATATGTTTCCATATATGCTAATTTGAAAAACATTCATCATTTTCAGCTCTGTTACAGACGAAATGATTTTCCATTTTTTCATCCCTCCTATTTGGAAATAAACCTCGATATATTATACAACAATTTGAGAATAAACGGTTTATTGATCTTCAACTTAACACCTGAAAAATAATATCTGTAAGATCAATTATCAATTGTTGTAAATTCATTGGTTTGTCCTAGATTGGGACAAACTCCCACTCGTTTCTAGTATAGAATTTTCAATTATTTTAAAACAATTAATCAGTAATTTGAGAGTGAAAAAGAAGAAAAAAAAGATTATTTTTCACCTCCTCATTATCTGTTGCTTTGTAATTGTATATTTTCCAACGACTAACAAGACTTACGTGTACGCCGATTTTATCACTTCATTATTATTTGTTAGAAATTGTCAGTTAAATTACGCACAACTTGCAAATGTTGAACAAAATAAGAATCTTGTTAGTGAGGATTTCCTTCTTCTTTATAAATATTTGACTTAAATACAACCTTCAAGTGTATAACTTTTAAATTTTCTTTATATAACAATTTGTAGAGCTCTATTAGTCAACTTTTTATTAAATTTAATAATAAATAATTCCACATTTAAAAGTAGAATACGCAATAAATGTACCGTAACTGAATTAGCAATATTTAACACCCTCTAAGACTGCAGTGAAGATCTATCATTTGACCCTCGTTAGTGTAGATTTATTTTTATTTCGCATTGTTCAAGAATTTCAGTTCGTTTAATTAATTCGCGTTTATTAATGGTGGATGCGCCGGACAGTTTTCTTCCCTCCAAACAAACCAAAAAAAACAAAAAAGAAGTATGATTCGTTCTACAAACCTAATAAATTGGGAAAATTTGCTGTAAGTGGCAGTTTGTAAACGAACTGATCTCCCCCCGCATTACTACCATTCTGATGGTAGTAATGGGAGATTCGAAATAAATAGACAAGTTTGACGAATAAACGGGATTTTTTGTCTTGAATAGGCAAGTTGATACACATTAGAGTCATTTATTATTTTGATTAGCGACAATTTATAGACAGTGAATGCGTTGGTGTAACTAGTACTGCTGATTCTACAAAGATGTCACAGGCAGCGATATTTGACAAATACTGTTTTAACATGATCAATTCTCTTGCGAATACACAGAAACGATCACATGCGGATTATGTGCGCGAGTCTTTAAGCATCGTGTTTCTCTTGAAGTCGGCCCTATGGTAAGTTGCGAAATTACTCCAAATTTGTAATGTCTACAACCCAATAACCAATCAGCAAAAAGTAGGAAAGTTAACGTGCAAACTTACAACAGGAGCAGTTTCTGCGTTCGCAAAGTTAACGGTTTGATGGAAGGCGACCTCAAAATTAGGTAGAATTGGGAAAATTTGTGCGGCTGCAATGCGCGGCTTACATATGAAGAAGAACAACTCTTAGCACTAATTCCTTAATTCCAGGTGTGTCTACTTTTATCTTAATATTTTGGTAATCTACAGTCCAAACCGCATTAAATTACAATTAAACTACCGCGTACCGAATGCCAATACGTCCACAAGATACACAATATGGACATGCACCTTTATACTCGCTCATTAAAAGCCCTATCCACACTATCGTGCCAGTCTCGGTTCGATCTCGAGCCGTTCTCGTGCCAGTAAAATATTCTTAGATGGGAAATGCATAAGCCTATTCACACTGTCAGTGCCGCTCCAGCACCGGTCCAGTCTCGCTCCAATACCGATCCATCAGAAACTATATTTGACTGGCACTGGCTTAGCATGAACCGATAGTGTGAACAGGCTTCGTTCCAGTCCCGGTTCGTACCCGCATAGTGGGGATGTGTTGACGATAACAATTTATATCAAACTGACCGAGAGCGGCATGATAGTGTGAATAGGCTTATGCATTTCCCATCTAAGGATATTTTACTGGCACGAGAACAGCTCGAGATCGAGCCGAGACTGGTACGACAGTGTGACTATGATAGGATTTTACTGGCACGAGAACGGCTCGAGATCGAACCGAGACCGGCACGATAGTGTGGATAGGGCTTAAAACTTCCAAATTACAGGGGTGGCACATCGGAGCGGGCCTATAGGGCGGTATCACAACCAAATCCGCTATAATAAACAACAAGTAGTGTACAAGCATTACATCTTTCTTGAAATTCATTTAATAAAAGTGTGCAAATCAAGAAACAAAATAAGTATTACAGAAATTTTAAATTTGCTTTATTTTCACATTAAGATTACACATTTATAATATTTAAATAACATTTTGTTATATCATAAATCAGTACTTATTTACAAATTTTCGTTACAAGAAACCAACCTTTATTAATAGAAAATAATATTAATTAAAACTTAATGATAAAAATTAATAACAAAAATAGATTAGAAATATGACTAGATAAGTGTGTATCGATTTATTTATTAATTTTTAAAAATTGCAAAATAAAATTGAAACGATGATGGAAGGAACAATACGGAAATACTCCAATACACTGTTGACTATCGAATATAATTAAAAGTGACGATAATTGCGTTATAAATGCTGTTTCTATCCATTGTCGATAATTTAATGAAATTACGTAACCCACTCTATTAATCCATTAACATAAAAAAAAAAATTAATTAGATTAAAAAAAAAATACAATTTGAGTTGTTTTTTTATTTTTTTGAAAACAATAGGAAAAGATCTTGATTTGCGTTTGTTCTTTTCATCTCTATTTCTAATCATGTTTTGCTTGTATCTTTTATTTTGTTTTTGTTTTATTTGTTTTATTTTATCATTATTATTGTTGTTTTATTATATTAGAAACAGGCGACTGCATTAAAATAACAACGCCAATAGATGCGTCCTTTATTTTGATTGCCAAGACTACCGTGTCCTCTTCGTTGTAAATCCATCTGTAACACAAAAGCAAACCATACAAGATTAACAACAAAATCATCCACTACAGACTCAATTTATTGTTATATTATTATCAATCAATGCTATTATTGTTGTATTAACAACAATTGTAATGTTAATCAAGCAATTCAATCATAGATTGTAGATTGATAAATGATTTGTGAAACCTTTGTAATTGTTATCCAATGATTAAATTTCGTATTGATATGTAAAATTAGGAATTATTTACGATTATTGTTTGTAATGTTGACAATTATTTAAATATTTATCGATCTGTTTTTGTTTGATTGCTAGAAAATTACAATTTTATCTTAATTTTGTTAATATTTCACCCTTTTCTACGCTTCAATACAAATAAACGTATTGAAGAATATCAAAAGCATAATTGTAAAAGATTCATTTTCAGTTAGTATAGCGTGTTCCAATTTCTTAATTTTAAATTAATATTTAATTAATTTATTAATTGAATTAAATTGTTTACTTTTATTGCACGGTATTTATAGAAATATAGTCGATCTACTGCCGTTTTGCCGACTTGTCTTAACAACAATCAATATCCGAACGAGACATTATGAACTACAGAAAGATTTCTATCGCAAAAGTTTGAAAAGCGAATGAGAATTCCTCATTATACAGCACGTTTCATTTAACGCTGTACTTCCGTTATCAGTGAACGAAATGTAGTCTTTGGAAGATGCAATAATTTCCTTATTTTCAAAATTTGTCGTATATTGCGAAAATAAATAGGAAAAGATGTGAAATTATCGGAGCAAAAACAGCAGTGCCATTAATAAATAAATAACTAAGGGTCAGTGATACGACAGGATTGTGTTTATTAGAAAATCACTAATATTGAAAGTGTATGATGCTGACTTTGTGGATTTGTTCGATTTTAGATAAATTGTTATCGTTTTTCTTCCAGATAGGAATTGATGCCGATCTATGCACCGACTTACTTCAATTTAACCCATCTTTACAAATTGACATTTGTTACTTTCTTACGCTGCTGTTGAGGACGTCAATCGATGTCTTGGTATCTAGCATCCCTTACAAGCCAGTGTGTCTTCCACATTGAAGCAAAATATTTGTTATTGTGTGAACACCTTCATAAGGGCCAATCTACCGCCCTAGTGTCGTCCGATAGAGAAGCAGCAGCAAAGTGGTAAATCAACGTCATTGGTAAATAATGGAAGTGTAGCGTTAAATGGAACAGGCTGTAGATTATCTGCTGTTTGGCAGGAAAGTCTATCTTTGTAATCGTGTCAAGCATCATTAAAACTTGTCATATTTAACACGACTTCCACTATTATTAAAAAATTAACAATTATGATTTTCCGGATCTTGTTGATTGTTGATAAAAAAATGACGATTCTTTTCAAAAAATCCAACCAACCGTGGATATTTCATATATTTAAACACAACAATTGTGGTCAATCTGATCAGTATCACAGGTAACTTATAAAATATGAAAGCTGTTATCAGTTTTATCATTGTTATTATCATTTGTGTTAATGCCATTTTGGCAAAACCACAAGTAAGTAGAGTTTTATTATAATTTTTTTTCAAATTTTCATTTACTCTTTTATTGATACGATTAGGATATTGGTGAAATTGGAAAGGAAGCAGCAGGTATGGCAAGTAAAGCAGTTGGAATAGGTTTAGACACGGCATCAAAAGGTATGGACACAGCTAGTCAAATGGTGCAAAGTTTCATACCACGTGGACAAACTTCACGTTAAATTTCCACAATTTTTTAATCAAACATATGAATAAAATAAATAATTTCCAGATGATTTTCTATTTATCAAAATACACTTCTTCCATCATTTAAATTATTGTTTACAGAAAATCCACCCTTTTATGGGGTGTAAAAATCTGATTTTACCTACCTACAACGTATAATAGAATATATTGTTCATTGTATAAACTGCCACAATTGTTATAATTCACAGGTATCCACAGATAAGATCGACATTTTCTTGTTAAAATCACCATTTCCTTGTCATTTAAAAGAGATGAAATACATTGTGTTTTGTGGTTTATATAATGATAACATGTCAACAGGTCAGATAAATATAATTGTTTACAATAGTATTGTGGAACACCTACGCAAAACAACCCCTATCTACGTGTTGGTATACAGATGTTGTAATCAAAAAATAACAACATTATTAATTATGAAACTAACATTATTTGTATTGATAACATTAAGAGTGAAATGTGGATGTTATCTCATATAGATGATTGGATATTTGATTTCTAGATATTTAGTTTCTATTAAGAAGAAAAATGGAAACACTTACTTTTCGTACATCTTCAGGACTTAGATTGTATGTTGATGGTGTATCTATTCGATTGGCTGTACGCATTTCATCTTCTTCAATAGCCTGTTGTAATGCCATCATCAATCTATCAACCAATAGGGCGGTTTTCTTTTTCGGCACAACCATCTGTAACGATTAATTTCGTATGATTACAAAGTAATAAAACAAACTGAAAAATCATCAATACGGATTCATTTAGTTGAAAATCATTAGTTACGACTTTTCATTATTGCTTTTATTATAATAATTGATGATTTCACCTTTTCCTCTTCTGTTTCGTGTTTGATTTTAAAAAGATTTCAATCATTAATTAGCTGTAATTAACTATAAATAATTTGTTTTGTAATTTCTATTTATACCATAAATGATAACAAGAAATTTTGATAAATTGAACGAGAGGGGGTGGTGATAATTTATTATCAATAAAACGATTGAATTTTCACACCTGTTGCATTTTACACGAGTATCCACAGGAAATGCTATTTAAATCGGCGTATCCACAACCATTTCTATAATGGTTTCTTCTACAAATACCATACGACGATCCACAATAGAGAAATTGTGTACGAAAGCTTGAAAAAACGAATAAACAACCAAAACAAACTCATTTATTGCTATAAATGAAGAAATAGTAGAATACAGTTTGAGGGTAGTTCCGGGTGCTAAACTCCCACTAGTATTTGTTGAAAAACTTTAAATAACTGAAATTTAAATTGCCAATTAGCGTATTAAAGTTATTGTTTTGTTGGAAACATTCTGAAATTCATGAAAATCCAATTCAATTAATGTCACAAATATCACTGAAATTGTCCATCATTACAGCATTATTATTGTTTCCTGTTTATCTTAAATATGAAATAATATAATGGTAATGTTGTAACTCCATAAAATCATTTAGAATTCTATTGTTTCCATTACTCTACTAAACAATTAACGTACAAAATTTAATAATAATTTATTCGTTTTAAAATCACATTAATATTGTGTTATAATTGGGAAACTTTCCCATTACTCCTCCACATCCCTTTTCCTCAAAAATTCTTGTAAAAAACAATTTTGTTGAAGTAATTCCCTTCCGGTGTTTATTCTAAACAGTCATCAATAGAGAAATTTGGAAGAAAAGCGGTTTATATTAGAGGAAATTCCAAGACTTTTCAAATAAAAAAAAAAAAAAACAAAATAATAACGAAAACTTTCAACAAAGTATTAGGAATGTGTGCTGTTTATTTTTTGATGGATTTGATGGAAAAATACCCTCATTATGATTCCTTTTTTAAGTTCTTTATATGATAACAAAATTGAAAGAATTTGTTTTTTCAGTCTTTCTCTACTTTGTGTTAATTAAAAACAAAAAATTGCGATCCATAGCAGGACAAAACAATAACGATGAAATATATGTTACAGATTTTATCTGGATAATTTAGGTCATGGTCATGTTTCATGATAAACTGGCAACATAAGAAACAAGTCTAAGTAGTTGTTGAAATTAAAGCGTCTAAAATTCGGCTATAACGTCCACAAATATCTGAAACGTACAAGATCTAATTACAAGAAGTTCAACGTTCAGTAAAGAGGTGTAATGATTACAGATTGAATTTTGTCTGTGATAATTTATTTTATTTTGTAATTAATGAATTGTCAAACAAATGATTAAAACACTGAAGATTTTTGGTATCAGATAGAAGAAAATTTTAGTGTCTTTGAAGAGTCCAAAAAATGGCATACACAGATGGATAGTTCTCTTTTTATAAGTTTACAACGAACTTTATGAAACAAAAAGGTTTTACAACGTTATTAGATTGTCTAGGTGCTTTTAACTGTAAATTTTACGCATATAACAAATAAAGAGCTTATATATATGTGAATGTTTGCCTGTTTTTGCGCCAACTGACACACACTGATTCGTGAATCAACAGCTATTCCTTGTGTGTCGCATTTCAGCCGTCCTCAATCTTTTCACAAAATCCAGAAAATAGAGAAGATTTGAAAGCTGCAACTAGTTGGGAACTACTGATTTATACAGGAATTTTTAGAAATACACGATCATCTATAAAATTTGTCAATTAGTATTTGTATTCTTTAAAGAACTGGTTATAACAACCACAACTTTAACGAAAATACGGTATAATTTTTATAATTCGCACAATAATTGTTGCGCTTATTACGGAGCGTCTTTAGACCTACTTATATCGAATCTATTTCTGTAGTACTGTTGATAGTTCGTTATAACCGAGCTATACTGTAATATTTTATTACACTTGACAGATCCTCCATTAACTCCTACTTCCAGTAATCGTACGCTTAATGGTAAATTATTAATCGGACAACCCTCTACTTACACCTGCTCTATTATTTTCCATTCAATACGTTGGAACGTTGCCGTGTAGTATCGAATTACCTAATTTTAAAAGAAAATATTAATGATTTTTACGATACGTAAATAGCAAGTAGTGGGTGGTAATTGAGACAAATTTTCTGGATAAACAAGAAGGAAACAACAAATTGTAATGGATGATCGAAGAGAAACTGTTGGTTTTTATTTATAAAATAGTAGAAATGTTGTAAATTAATAAACAAATTAGATATTTGAAATAGAACGAAAATTAAATCATCTTTATGTTTTCATCAGAAAAAATTCAATCTTTACAGAAGAGAAATTAGTCTATTTTATAGCGTAATAAAGTTACATTTAAGTAGCTTATTATAGACTAACAGAAAAAACGTTCAAGATTTGGTAATAATGACAAGAAAGCGTAGTAGGAAGCTAGATGATGGATTATTTAGGCTGATTTTCTGACAGAATCCACCACCACCACCATCAGAAATTGTCTTGGATTACAACATCTTCGTTATAGGGATTATGATAATACTACCAACAATATACTGCTTTATCAAAAAGCCACCCATACAAAAAGAGATTTAATAATGATAATATTCCGTTTAACAATAACGAAAAACACAATGTTGGATAGGTAGGGATGGGATCATGCAACAAGTTGAACATTACAACTGAAAATCTCCAGCTTCTGTAAATCGAAAATTTGACAAAATTAATCCTAATCTTTCAGAGCGAAACGGGTATTAACAATTTCATTTGAAAACTATAAAATAAATAGAAAAGTTTCGGTAATAAGATACAAATGCTGTTTTCAGTTTTAAATAAAACAATAAAAGAATACTTACTGGGTATTCATCATATTTAACACCTAATTGATAATCAGGATATTCTTCTGATGTCCTGTCGGAGGCGGCGCTACGTTTCTCTACCAGCGAACCATCAGCAAACAATACCGTAATAATTATCGCTTCTAAAACTATTACGATTGTTCTATTCACCATTCTGCCCCTTTTGTCTATTTATTACAATTTGTTTGTTTTGTTTTTTTTTCTTAGATGAATTAGTTGAAATTTTTCTAAAATAATTATCGCTTTTTTGACTTAGAAATGTGCAAAAAGCATCTCACAATTTCGTATAAACAACCGTTCTTTCGTGTTGTTTATTTGTTAATAATTGTTGTTGTTGTTGCTAGAAGGCGGGCACGTTTAAATCGCGTTATTCTTATCTTTAGGGGCGGTAATACGAACGTATACGTAGTACTGTACCTCGTTTGGTGTTTCCAATGCTTTTAAACCTTCTCTCTACAATACGCAATCGCATTCCCAACAAAATACTACAAGTTTTCTGACGTTAAACATGTATTTTTTCTTCCTATTATTGTTTTTCTAATGTTCTCTCCTTTTCATTAATAAAAAGCTACAAAAACAACTTAACAAGGAAATCGAATAGATAATTGATAATTGAACCCTCTTCCATTCGAATATTTGTTGATCTTTATTGTTGTTTTAATCGGTTTTTGATTGTTACAAATAGACGAAAAAATTCGAATTTAATTGCGGAAGTTACCCGGCGCATCCACCAGAATTACACCCACTTTTATCAATAGTGGTTTTTTTCTTCTTTTTTTTTTATATATATATATATATATTCAAATAGAATCTTATCAAACTCGTGTGAAGATTTACACACCAACAACAATAGGAAAAACTTGATAAATAAAAAATTTTCCCAATTTCTTATCAATTGTTGGTCGAGGAATTTCCAATAAACTCTCCAACTTTCAACATTCCTAACAACCTGATGTGTTAACTAGTTTTTGTTGTTGTTGTTGTTGTTGTAGAATCATTACTGTCGACGCCACTGTTATATCACCTTCACATTGTACGTATTTTATTGTGGCAAACAACACTTTTCTTCTATACACGTTGATAAATAGTAGAAAACGCTTTGTATTG
Source organism: Lydus trimaculatus (assembly GCA_037414755.1). Classification (NCBI taxonomy): domain Eukaryota; kingdom Metazoa; phylum Arthropoda; class Insecta; order Coleoptera; family Meloidae; genus Lydus; species Lydus trimaculatus. The sequence goes on along the minus strand of JAZBGY010000640.1, from coordinate 16,284 downwards.
TTGTCATCGTTGTGGTAAAACAAAATGTTTAATTACATAGCAACTATATACAAAATTTAATGAATATTGCTACTAATCGTGGTGGAATGGATGAGGTGGTGATCTTTTGCTTAGTTGACTTCACAAAGAATTTATAATCAAAGAGATAAAACGATCACAATTTAGTGATATTTTAGGCAATACTGTTTGAATGCTTTTCAAAAGTGTAATCTATCATACGAGGGTGATTTGAGCAATTCACAGTCTAACTATGAAAGAGTCTAACTTGTGGTTTTATATTGCTTTTATTTTTTCAGGAGGCTCCCCTGAATCTCACTTCATTCGGTAATGCTTTTATGTTGTTTTGGAGATTCTTTTCTTGTTACCCATCAAAATAGAGATTCACAATTGCCCTTAACTCTCCATTTGACAAAATATACTCTCATCCTGTCATACACGTTTCATCTGTAGTCACGTAACGCCATGTACGTTTAGTTTAAATCGATCCAAACCGTAAACGCTACTTCCAAATTGTAGAAAGCTACATTTCTTCATTATTGAACAAATTAATTATAAATGCAGCAGTAGTTCCTATTTGATGTCAACCGTATGAAACGATGCAATTGCAAGTTTTGAGGCGACTTATCTTGCTGAATAACTCACACGATAAAAACTCACCAGAAATTCATCTATAGTTCAAACGTGTTAAAAAGGAACTGTAGCAAACTGGCCATGAGTCTCATTTGGAACCACAAGCTTTGATACTCGCAACTGACAAACCTGTATGAGGATACACTGCTTGTACGTCCACTATATGCGGATCATTTTCTAAGCTTATAAGGTACACATCCAGTGATTCAGCATATCTATCTTGAGTTAAACATTTCTTGGATGTTCTTCCAGGTTTGAAGTGTCAGGTGCATTTCTAACTTATCTCATCGTCAGTACAGTCGGTAGAGTTTTAAATTTAAATTTCACAAATATACGCTTTTTCCCTCTTATCCTATTTGTTGTCGGTCTGTCCGTACGGCTTTCGCTTTGATGACATGTCCGCTACATACTGTTCATAATTTTTCATCTACAATTTTCTAACGGAATAACACTTGTTACTCTCCGCTCAATTTGAACCACGTCAACTTCAGAATAACGCTCCGTATATAGGACTAATTTCAACGAGATTTTTGAATGACTCATGTAGCTGATACGAAATTATTATTTGGGATAATATTAGGAAGATTCACAATATTTGGGAATTTTAAGAATAATTTTTCAAAATATTTTCATCGTTCAACTAATATACAGTTGCGACAGAATAGTTGCTTAAAATAAAGGCAATACCTTCACCCTCGACCAACCAACAGAAATGGAAGTTATTTCCACCCACCCCCTTGTCAGCATTACTGGAACTCTAGTATTAAACTTCCCTTGACATATCGAAATTGTATATAGCTAAGAATCGTTAATATTGGATTTATAACAAATAAATTCCCAATAATTCCATATCATTCACCATTCGAAATGAACGCGCATTTATTAACAATAAACGCTCAAGTAAATGTATGTAAACTTTAAACCAAAATCACTTCAATTACCAGTTGGAATAACGACATATAACTCATAATATTTCATGTTTAGATACGTAAATTGTAGCATGTATAAAGGTTGGAATTATATTAAATTTACACTGGTAGTTTCGTGTTGTTAATATAAACTTAATATTAAATTGCATACGTTGTATTTTTTTTTCAAATTGCAACATGTTCGTTGTGATAGATATGTAGCAATTTTAAAATTGGATGATCGACACTTTGCAATTTCCGGATTTTATGAGATTTTTCAAATATTCAACAATTTTTCTCTTCCACTATACCCATCTATGTGAGGCAAAGTGAGCCAACTTTAAATTAAAACCTTTACATAGAAAGATTTATCAAGCAAATTCTCTTCAAAAACTAAACAAAAATCAAACAAATCGTAATTAAATTTAACCAAATTATTAACAAAAGAGACTTCCGTTTGATATTATTCATTCGGCCGCGCATCCACCATTTCACCACCACTATAGCGAAATGATACAGTCCAAAACAGTATTGAAAATGAAAAGCAGAAGGAATTAACATAAAATTAATGTGTACCTTTGAAATTTAAATGTTTATAGATGGAAAATAGCGACAATTAAAACATTTAACCTTCAATGTTAACAGAAATTTCCGTTCTAATTCCATCCGCTTTACTGGAACATTTCAAATGGTAATTACCGCAAAATTCCAACAAATTGGTAAAAGATCACGTTATTATCGAAATGTTAAGCAATCAGTAATTAACAGGTAGTTATTAACAATAAATAAAGCTACTAGTTAGCGGTTGCAAACATTAAACCGTTCGTTATAAAGGAATATGCGTTATTCAAGTTAGTACTCTCCGTTAGGGTGATTTATAAGGTGCATTCTGTTGCTCTGTAACTGATTTAATGTTTGTTTGTTTATTTACAATTTGCTACTAGCGATTATTTGATGTATCTGTATCAAAATAACTGCTTTATTTTCAAATAAAAGCTCTGCTAAAGGTGTATTTTAGATGATAATCGCATTTTATTTAAGTCGAAAAGAATGAATCAAAAGCCTATACCGTTTAAGTCGAATTTAATCCTGTTACAGGGAATACGGTGTGTGGAAAACGTGAATCGTTTATATTGAAAAGTCAGTCTTTATTTATTTTTTACTGTCTTCATCTTAATTGCTTTAGATAATAATTGAATTTGTTGTTTTTAATTTTTTATAATAAGAAAAAGTTTCATGTTAAAATTGAAAAACTCTGGAAAAAGTTGTTTTTTTTTTGTTTGGTAATGCAACAAATGGTGGATGCGCCTAAAATAAAAAAAAATCAATAAACAATTAGATCTCTTTGAATGAAATTCTTGTAATTGTTGTTTTATCCAATATTAATGAATTTTATGAACAATAAACATCAATTGTTTCATTAAATTTATTGTTTACTTTCATTTATTATAAATAAAATAATAAAAACTAATTGCTTTATTGAATTGGAATTAATATGGAAAATATATGAGAACAAACTACCTTTTTCCTATTTTGTTACAAATAGTAATGTTTTCTTTTTGTTTTATGATGGTAATAACAAAGAGATTAACTTAGTTTGTAACAACCAATAACATTTATTGTGACCGCATTTCACCTTCAGTTATTCCTTCAGGTAAATATTAAAATGTAGACAGGATGAATCAACCAAAGCTACAGTATTTTTTTAGAAAAACAAAACAAAAACACAAGGATAGAGAGTACTCTATTTAAAAATGACTTTTTTTAAGTGATGGGCGATGTTTCCATTTAACAATCGCCAGTTGTTTACTTCAACGCTTCTCCTTATCATTACTAGTTTATCAGGTATGATTTGAAACAGCCATTGGTCTGTTTCTGAATAGAATTTCTATTTAAATTTTTCTCTATTAAAATGACGATTTTTGAAAACGGAAAATATTGTCATAATCAACACATTTCGGAATTTCAGCTGTTTCTTCATTTTAGAAACGCTTTTATCGATAAGGCCCATGTTGTTATCAAGTCATTTTTAGACCGAATACTCTCTATCTTTGTGTTTTTGTTTCGTTTCTCTCTTCGGCTAATTCACCATCTATTTGTGATTAATGCGATTATATTTAAAAGTCTATTTAGAGGTGGTTTCAAATGTTCAGGTTTGTTAATTTGTATAATTTGAGGTGGCAAAAAAAGGCCAACCTAAATAGATACTCCATCCAATATCTTGCTGTTACGAGAACAGTCAGTGTGTATTTACAGCGATTTATTATCTTTTTGAGGTATAATTAACGTGTAGGATCTGAAATGGTTATTTGATAAGTCTTCATACATAACTAAAGGTTTTAATTTAAACTCCTTTCTAAGAATACGAAAATGCATACTTTTGGGCAGTGGAGGATTTTACCAGATCCTATTAATAAACGACACTTTCTTAAATATACAATTAGGGTGTAGCTGTTATTCAATACCGCCTTTATTGGTACAGAAGTTAAAATAGATACTTTGAACTGCAGAGGTGCATTTATAGCTACTTTGTACTGCCAGAATTTCTCATTTTGTAATATTACGTAACAATATATTTTGTCAGCTTGATCGAAACAAGCTTTCTAAATTGTCTTAGCTTTGTTTTCAATGTGTGTGGAAAAACACGAATTAAACAGAAACTCCACTGTTTGGTGGAAAACCACTTTAACTCAACAGCACAGCTAAGGAACTTACAGTAATTTTTCAGTTCATCCTTCCTTTCTTAAACTCGACTTTCAGATCAATTTTGGCGTAACTCAACACTATGGTACATACACATAAAGTTCATTTCAATAAAGGAATATGTTCAAGCAAACCACAAACTATGTCAAGTTGCGAATAACGAACAGAAGATAAAAATTAAGTTGGTGATTCGGAAAATGTTGTTATAACCGAATTTCATTATAATCAACTGGAAAATCAAGTATAACGAACTCTTGTTTGCCATAATAGTATTTTTAAAACAAACAATAGAAAATGTACCCCCTATTGGTGGGTTTAATACAGAAAAAAAACACACGAAGAATATCAATTTCAATCAACAAACAAGTAAAATTCTTTAAGTAAGAAATAATGTTGCACAGTTGGATATCTATAATATAACAAAAACATTACAATCTCTCCATTTCCTAGATTTCTATGGGTAACTATAATTATTTATTATTCTAATAATATAAAATTAACGATAATTATTCCAATAAAATGTTGAAATACAATCAAATTTCGCGCGTTAAATTTAGAGCTACAATTAGTTAAAATAATCAACTGTCATGATCTACATAACCTCACTTTTAAATGTCAAAAATCGATTGTTATTATTATCCAAAAAATTGTTGGAAATAATGTCGCATTTGAGTCAATTAATTGAAAATGCAATCGAATCAGCTAAAAAAGCCATCCAATACGATCAACAACACCAAATCGAACCATCAATCTATTATTATGAAGCATCAATACGTTTATTGAATCAAGCAATACCAAATATAAGTCCAGAAAAATCACAGAATTATCAACAAAAATTGAATGAATACAAGAAACGTGTGGTTGAATTAAAAGATATCCAACAAAATAATAGTAGTGTGTTTGTTGAAAATGATAAAAATAAATTACAAATACAAAAAGCGTATTTTTTGTTACAACAAGCGATTGAAGAAGATGAAAATGATGATGATGTTGATAAGGATGATGCTATAGAATTATATGCAAAAGCCATCGAATTTATTACACAAAATCCGGAATTAATGCAAAGTGAATTGAAACAATTAGCCATACAAGCTTTAGATCGTGCTGAAATTTTGAAAGGCATCAAAAACCAACCAATAACTAAAGTTGATGTTACACAATCAACACCGAAATTACATCGTGGCTATAGTGGACATTTACAATTGACCGGTGGTAATGATACATATACAGATGAAGAGAAACAAGTCCTATTATATACATCAAATATAAATCATCGTGATTATGTACCATTTATGAGTATTGATTTAAATGAACGCTTCCAATATTCGATACCATTCACTGATAAACACGGTTATTTACAATTAGCACCGAAACAACGACGTGAATTCTATAAATGGGTACGTTTACAAGATTTAACAAATGATCCAATGATCATTGATGGACCAACACCGAATTATTTAAATATCAAACAAACAGTCATCTCGGATTGTTCATTTGTTGCTAGTTTGGCTGTTAGTGCATTATATGAGAAACGTTTCGGTAGGAAATTGGTCACAACTATTGTTTATCCACAAACTAAAAATAAACAACCACGTTATAATCCATTTGGTAAATATATGATTAAATTACATATAAATGGTATTGCTAGAAAAGTGATTATTGATGATTATTTACCGATTGATCGTTACGGTCATTTGTTGTGTTCGTATTCGAGTAATCGTAACGAATTTTGGGTGTCTTTATTGGAGAAAGCTTATATGAAAGTTATGGGTGGTTATGATTTTCCTGGCAGTAATAGTGTAAGTTCTACTAACCCTCTAGCTGTTACGTGTACAAATAAGTGTTTTCTAACAAAACGTTTTGTAGAATATCGACCTGCATGCGTTAACTGGCTGGATCCCGGAACGTACAGCCATACGTAATAATGATCCAGATTTCAATCGAGACACATTATTCAAAACCTTAGAGAATCGTCTAGCAAATGGTGATGTTTTAGTAACTGTAGCAACAGGTGAATTAAATGATTTAGATGCTGAACGTACCGGTTTAGTACCAACACATGCTTATGCTGTATTAGATGTTAGAACTGTTAATGATGTACGTTTATTGAAATTAAAAAATCCATGGTCACATTTACGTTGGCGTGGACGTTATTCCGAATTAGATACGAAAAATTGGACAATCAATTTACAAAAATTGTTAAATTACGATCCAAATAGTGCCCAGCAATTCGATAATGGTGTATTTTGGATTGATTATGATAGTTTATGTGCATTCTTCGATGTTTTCTATATGAATTGGAATCCGGAATTGTTTAAATACACATTTTGTATACATCAGTAAATTTAAACAATTTTATACGATTATAATGATGAATAATAATAATAATTTCAAGGATGTGGCATGCAGGGACTGGTCCCGTTAAAGATCTATACACGATCAGTTCAAATCCGCAATTTTGTCTGGATGTTGGTCCGAATGCGTCAGGAGCTGTTTGGTTGTTATTAACAAGACATATCACAGATATTGAAGATTTTCGTGAGAATAAAGAATATATCACCGTTTTGGTTTATAAAAATAACGGAAAACGCGTCTTTTATCCTTGTAATTTTCGATAGTTTTTCGATTTTTATGTTAGTAAAATCTTTTGAAATTTCCAGATGATCCACCCCCATATATTGACGGTGTGAAAATCAATAGTCCACATTATTTATGTAAAATAATCTTAGGCTCAAACAGTAATCGTCGATATACGATTGTTATATCACAATATGAGAAAACATCAACAATTTATTATACATTACGGGCATATTCAACATGTCCATTTACATTAAATAAAATCATCGATCCACATAAATATAAAAAAGAATTAACAGATGAATGGTGTGGTATAACAGCTGGTGGTTGTCCAAATCATCCATTAACATATCGTAATAATCCGAAATTTTCTTTAGAAATTATTGATTCCGTTACAGATAATAATCAAATATTTATTGAATTAAAAGGACCAAAACAATATAATATTGGTATTGAAGTCATTATTATCAAAATTAATGATGAAAGTATTACAGCACCATTTCGATCAACATCATCTGGTGCTTATCGGTAAGTATATTTTAAATTTCGCGCCAAATATTCTACAACCACCGGATTTTAGGGATTTTAATTTGTAACCATTGGCGATACTGTTAAGCGCTATTTTTCCAATACACGATAAATTACCATTTTTAACATTAAAAATATAGATCATTCATGATTGTAATTTCGATAATTAGCGACTAGTAACAAGGAAAATATTAAAAAAATTGAAATTTTCGTCCCAACAGCAAACTTTTTGTAACTTTAGTTTTCTAGTGGTGTCAGCCATTTAGCGCGCCATATTTGAATTAAAACATCCAGTTTTGTTTAAATTTCCAAAAGATTAATGTTATTTTTTTGTAATTTCAGGTCAGGTTATGTTGTATTAGATTTGGAAAATATCCCTAGTGGTGTTTTACATATTATACCGTCTACATTCTTACCAAATCAAGAAGGACCGTTTATTCTTACAGTAAAATCATCAGCACCGATTCAACTTTCACGAGTATAACACTGCAAACACTGTGATTCACATATGAAAATTCTGCCATTTATTGTTAAATTTTAATTAAAAAAAGAGCTATATTTTTTGTTATAAATAATTTATGAATTTTAAATAAATTACTTAGATATTTATTGATAATTTTATTAATATAGACAGTTAATGCTGCTATTTATCAATTAATAATGAAATTATTATTATTTGGGACCAATGCAAATACAATTTTTAAAATTCGCGCCGGATTGTGACGTAACAGCAACAGCTACTGGGATTTTAGTTTTGAAACATTGTTGGACCTGACACGCGCCAATTTTTAAATTCAAACCATGAATTTGTAAGATTTTTATTATTAGAGCTGATTTACACAAAAGATTTACTATTTATTACCGGATTTGTAAAAACAACTATTAATATCCTGATAGTGCTGTTGCTGATGGATAATGCGATCGTATCCGTTGTATCCGTGTCTTATCAATTTCAATTGTTTTCCGTTTCAACATAATCTCCCGTTCTAAATCATTTCGTCCCCTAATCAAATCATTTTGTATTGTTTGAGCTTGTCTCAATTCACCTTGTAAATGGGCAACATTATCTTTTATACGTTTAACTTCTTCAATTAAACCATAACTTTGTGGATCACGACAATTTTCAATTCTAGGCCGTTGTGATCTCATATCAAGACGTGTTTGTGCCTTCTTCATTGGTATATCAATTTTTTGTATAGTTTTACGTAGATCATCAATCAAATTTTCAATATTCACTAAATCTTCCAATGTTTTCTTTAAATCAAATTCTAATTTATTTGTTATCTCCTCACAACATGCAATACGTTTCGATAGAGCCAATTCAACTTTGTCAGCTTGTTGGCGAAGATCTCTAGAACCATTCATTAGTATACCATCAAGTGTTGCACGTAAATCACTGGAATATTTGCGTGTGATCCGGGATTGTTCTAAAGATTGTCGAGTGAATTCCAACCATTGTTCCGGTGTTGATTGTCTAAAATTACGGTTTTAATTAGCAAAATACGCTTATAAGATTTAATGATAAAACAATACTCTGATGGTAGAACAACAGCGCCTGGTTTAAACATCAAAATATTCGATGTATTATTAAGGGCGGCAGCATTAATTTCAATTTCATGTGCCACTTTCTTATCACTCCAATCAAATTCTAATCGTTGTTTAACAGTTTGATCTTCAATCAATTGTCTTTCAATATCTCTCAATGTTTTCGTATAGATCTCACGTAATTCAGCAATCAATGCAAATTCTTTAATTAATTCTTCTTCAACATCATCACGTACAATTTCTGTATCTAAACGACCAGTACGTCGATCTAAACATTCACCAACTATTGATTCTGGTAATAATAAAACTTTTGTTGCTGATTTTAAACGTTGTCGTTCTTGTTGTGTTAAAACAATTTCTTCAGTAATTGCTTCAATTTCATGTTCTAATTCGCATTTATAACGATGGATCTCTTGTTCACGTGTACGTAGCAAATTTGTATTATCATGTTGTGCCTTATCAATATCTGTTTGAATTTGTTGAATAACTTGACGAGTATTATAATCAGTTCTACAACAATTATGTTAAATTATGATTAAAATTTTGTGTAAAAATGCGGTTACGATTGTGATTTTTCTTGTTGTTTTTCAACTAAATCTAGTAGATCTTTGTTGTGTTGTCGCCATTCAGCTTCACTATAACGTGTAATTGAATATTTATCAACAACAGGTCTAGTACCAGTAAGACCGGCTAATGGTGACCAATCAACACGACCTGTAGCCCATGGTCCTAACGGACCCATTTCGTCTTTAATCGTTTGTATTTGATCATCTTCTGGTTGTGGAAGATAACAAGGTTCTTGGTCTTTTTTATCAAAATTTTGATCTTCTGACATGTTTATGTTTTTCACCGTTGATTAAAACATATCACTATGGAAATATTGATTGAATTTATACAAGCCACATTCAGATTATGCAAGTTACTTGAAACTACTTGATGAATGTGAATTTGACTTGAAATATTCGTTCAAATTTGTTACAAGTTTCATGTAAAGTCGTAGAGCTCCTTTCAATTTTTTCTTGCTACTGTTCAGGTGCATCCCGTGCATCATAAAGAGCCATGTAGTTTTCTAAAGGTTCGTTCTTATTATGCCGATCAGCCAGACCGCCAGCGCGATCCACAGCCAAATTGGGTCCTGCAATTCGAAAATTGCTGCCTTAGCTTTACTCATCACTACAAAAATCGCATACGACTCTCAACTGCCAATCTACGTTAGTTGGATTGATGTGCGACACCAGTCAATTGTCGCATACGACACTTGCGTCAGTCGCATGGAAAATCACACAAGTGTAAATATAGCCTTTCGACGCTATATTAACGAGGGTCCACACTGGGGTGCAAAACTGCGTTGTTCGTCACTGTACCGAGGACTAAGTGAAATCACAAAGCGAGATGTTTGTGATGGAACGGCTCGTGATCGGCTTGTTCCATTGTACTCGCGGTATGCTGAAGGAACCAAATGACGATATTAGCAGATCGAGTGAGTACGCACTGAAATGCCGTCCAAATAAACATTACGATATCAGGAAATTAGCACGAAGTTTAGTAATAATAGGTGGTAGAAACGCCCGTAAGAGCCCTCGGCCTGCAACACTTTCAGGCGCAATTGGAACTCAGCCAAAAAGAATACAACTGACGGGGCAGTAGCGACCTGCGAAGTTGGAAAATGGGTTCATGATTACCATCGCTGTGGTCCTATAAAACTATCAGTTAATCCGTGGAAAGGAACGTTGTGCTCAGTAATGATTATGGTAGCGGGGTCTCGTGACACCCCACGACCTATCACTCTTCTAGGGGTCAATAAGAAGACCATCGGGTACCCTTTCATCATAGGTAAGGAAAGTCGGAAGGCTCTACTTTGGGAATGCCGATCTCACATACCCGAGGTATGTGGTCGAGTGATGCATGACTGAAATGGTAGAGGCGTAGGGGGCATTAGGTCTCGAAAATCTGACCAGTGATGTAAACTGGTTCCATGGGGACCGGGATTATCCATGAGGATTTGTCTGCAGCCCGGTCAATTGCCGTAGGACTCGTGGTGACAGTGGTTGAAACTCCGTGCGCAGTAGAGGGGCGTGGGTCGAGGTACCTCAACGAATGAGCCACGTCTAGCTGGGGAGATAGCCTGCATAGCTTTTAGTGGTTTAGGTAGGCCTCCACCCCATCGAGGTGTATGTGGAGAGTGCAGTCCGACGGAAAATCGATAGCCTCCTTAACGTATGAACAATGTAACAACAAATAAATAAAACAATTGATAAAACGTTTATTTTTTCTTTAATAAAACATCTTTCGACATTGGTTCAATTATCGTGCCCATCTTTGTAATAATATCTGGTTTAATTAAACGTTTAAATGCCGTTTCTGGTACAAATGTTTGACTGATCGGTGCACGTATGCTAGCTTCAAAATCTTTAACTGTTTTAAATGGGAATGGTATTTCATTAACTAAATGTTGTTTGATTTTCTTTTGCCCGTTCTCATTTATTATTAAATTACCTTTATTATCATCTTTACGTTTAATTTTCGGTGGTGCTTTTATTGTAAAACGTCTTTGTTTACGTGGATTTGGTTTGATATTTTGACCACCCCATTCACCCCAACCAGGTAATGTTAAATTAATATCTTTCGGTTTCTCTTTATCGATTTCATTTTTTTTCTCTTTATTAAAATCATTGATTAGATCATTATCTTGGAAGGCTTCCAACATTAAATCGTGTTGTTGATTTGTCAATTCTTCATTATCATCAGTTATCAGGATATCCGGTAATTCATTTGGTAAATTTGTTATTTTCGTATTAATGAATTTATTTGGATCAACTTCCGGTTGTTGTTGTTGTTGTTGTTTTGGTTCTTTCTCTAAGAGTGTTTTTAATTTGTTGATTTCATTATTTTGGGTTCCTTCCGGTGTAACGTTGGTATCTTCATTCATTTCTTCATCGATTATCGGCCGTTTCTTCTGTACAGGCATTGATAAATCAACTTTTATCTTGTTTTTTTCAATTTTATTACTAGTTTTAGTTGTTTTTGTTGTTTTAGTAGTTTTCTTTAATTTTGCGTAATTTTGCAACATTCTTTTTTCGAGTTTATTCTCCAATTTATCGAACATTTCATCGATTTCTTCCGTATCCCCGTCACTAATCGACTGGGCTGTTTCCTTCTTTTTCTTATTAGATTTTGTTCTATCAACTAATTGCTTCTTCTTTTTTACAACTTTCTTATTTTCTACAGTTCCACTATCAGACTTCTGAGGAGTTTCTGCGCTATTTTCGACTACTTCTGTTTCTCCGTTATGATCATTTTCTTTATTTTCATTTATTTCCCCATTTTCCGCTATTTTGTCGATTAATTGTTGATTTTGTTGATTCCAAAATTTCCGATAACCACTAACAAAATCAGCAACTTCTTTCCCTGGTTTTATACCATTTACCCATGGATTATCAATATCAGTTGTCTCTAAATCCATTTCAACATCCTTATCTTGTTCCCCAATATCTGAATCGCTATCGACAATTTTAGTTTTTTGTGTTAATTCTTTACTGATTGATAATTGTTGTGCTAAAACTTGACGACTCTAAAATTACAATAATTATTAGAAATGTTGATAACAAAAAACCAACAAAATTTAAATTTACTTCTTTATCATATTTGGCACGAATTTGTTGATTTCTAGCCCATTTTCCGGTGTTTTTATGTCTTAAACTGAACCGTTCTTCAATACGTGCCTTTTCAATTTCATTCAATTTCGTTAATGCAGCTTCCGGATCGATTTTTTGTAATTGTTCAAATTCTTTCAATTGTTGTTTGATACGTTCTTTCTTCTGTATACGATGGTATTTTTTACTTTTGATTTTATTCTGTCGTCGTGCTTTCGCTTCACGATAACTTTGATAAGCGCGTAATTTCGACACTTCTTTACGATGTTCCAAAATCTCCTCCATTGTCGCTTTTGTTTCATCTTTATCATTATTATTAATATTGATAGTAGGTGGATTGATGTGATAAGTTTCAATTTTATCTAATTCTTTTTGTAAATCAGACCGTAAACGATATCTGTTCACCAATTGTTCACGTTCATTATTATTTAATTTCGTATCAGTAATTAATGGAAATTTTAAATCGTTTGATACACGATTTGATGTAATTATTGGTTCCCAACGATCTAATTCTAAACGTGTCTTCTCATAACCAATACTACGACGTATACGTTCCGCTTGTGGTTTCTCTAATGGTTTCAATAATACTTTGGATTTTTTCACTTTTTTCAATGTTTTCGTTATTTTCGTATGATCTCTTTTACGTACTAATGGACGTGTTAATTGATTCAATTGTATATTAGCTTTATTTGCGGCTGTTTTAACTAAATCAAATTCAGATATTTGTAATGCTGGTTCTGTACGTGATGGTTTCTTAATTTTTTGTGATTTATTTAAACGTAATACTTTATCAACTAATTTGTCAATATTTTCATCTGATAATTGTTTTGTTAAATCACCAGTTATTTCATCTGTATCACTATCCATTTTATTGAAATTTCACTTAAATTGAAGAGATGTTTCAAATAATAATTGAACCAAACGTATAGAGGTTATGTTGCAACGTGCGTTTGGCATTTGACAGCTAGTACCAACATTATTTTGTAACTAAACTTTAATTTCCCTATTGAAATATTGCGTAGTCAATAGATACTTGTAATATATAGAGGTTGGTATACATTTGACAGATAACCTCATCCTCTTTATCTACGAATTTTTCCAATTATAAATAAATATTGAGCAATTAATTAAGATAGGATGATAAGTTTTCGAATGAATGATGGTCGTTCTCTTACTAATTATTATTTACGTGCAGAATTATTGTCTAATACTCGTTTTTAGCAGACCAATTTAAATTTCCCGCTTATTTTTTAATGACAGTAGAATTACAAAATAGCGTTTTCAGCTGGAACTTGTACTCGTAGCATTTCGGAAAGCTGTAGTGCGCGAACAGATATTCCTTGAATGTTATATTAATTTAATTTTATTATTATAATTATTCAAGGATGGACAATAATAATAATAATAATAATAATACATCTTGATAATCTAAACACAGTTTTAAGAGACTTGTACCAAGTTCACGAACAAATTTAACTTATCAAGTAAATGCATAATTTAAAACATATGCGACAAGGATATAAATGAAACAATTTTTCTATTGGGAAATTGAACAAGAACTTCTGGTGTATATAAACACCTAAGCAAACCCTTGGAGAAGAATTTATTATTTTTGAGCATGTGCTAGAAGTACCATTAATTTTTGTTACAAAAGTTGTTTTAAAAATTGATTCAATGTGATTATTGTACAAGAATTTGACAAGTTATCGAAGTTGTTACAAATCTCTTTAAAACCTGTTAATTTTTTCAAGATTTTACTTGGTAGAAGCCAACTTGAATAAACAAAATTTGGCAGGACAAACTTCTTGATTTGAAACTGTAGTGGGCTGATTGTACATCAAGTCCAGATTGTTTGAATGATATGGGTGTCCTACCGAAAATAGTCCTAATTTTTCAATCCACAGAGCCGGCTTTGGGGGAGCGCAAGGTTGGGCCACCTCCTAGGGCACCAAATTTATAATCTTAAATCTTATCAGTTTTCTGAAGTAATGTTATGATCGTAAAGGTGTCAGACACACTGAGGCCGGCTCCACCAATATAGTAAAATCCTCTTATTTCTTCGCTTTTTCATGGCAATAAGCCTCTGATAATATTAAGCAGTGGATAAATCAATTCAAGAACGACTAGGTAATATCCAACGGGCCCAAAAAATGTACCAAATTTCTATATCCAATCAAACCGTTGCTTCTTCATCAGAAAGCCAAAAAGATGCCGTTATAAATCCCCGAAACAGTTCCCACTGTATTTTTCTTTGTTTCCAGTTAGTCCAGTTGGAAATCATTGCATTTTTATCAGCATTTTGCACTTGTACTGTAAAGTCAAAAATTCAAGTGTTTAAGTGTCCCTTCAAAGCTACTGCATGTCAAACAACAATAACAGATTGACTAAAACATTATATAGGGAAGTAGGCAATAAAACACAAATATGAAAGAATAAGATGCTTTATTTTTATTGTTTTTTTTTTAAATACAAATATATAAAGTAATAAAACAGAAAAAGACCGATAATAATGAAATTCTGCTGGAAAAAATAACAAACTGTAGAGGCGCTTGCACATGACGCCAGTCAGTACTGGCTCAGTAGACAGAGCAGTGAGTCCTATCGGCTTTGTGTACATGAAAATTTCGGAGCAGCATAAGGACACAAAGTCACCGATCAACACAGGACAATAGATGAATGGACTTTTCATACGAACAATGGCTGGCTTTACCATTTTGGCATGGCTTACCACTTTGGCGTAATGTGCAACCGTCTTTACACTAATAGCAACATAATTGTCCAGTCAGTAGAACATTTTAGACCTTCATGTTTTATTAAGTTTCTTTCCTACGGGTGTCGGAAGTGGTAATGCAAAATATCCAAATGTTCCGTGATTGCGTTGGATTTCATGGTAATCCAATTGATTGGATTTGTCACAATGTTCTTGCCAAGATGTTTTTGTAGATTCATCCATAATTCCCTTCCAAGCCTAGAATGAAAAGAAAACATTAAAAAACTGATAACAACAATATGTTAATCCAAAATTGGCATACCTTTGACGAGTGCATCACCCATTCTTTTTCTACCGTATTGTTGTACATTGACGCCAACTTATCAGCTTTTTCTAAATATTTTGATGCTTTGGCGTCATTATAACGAACAACGCGATAGTATGCTTTCATATGGAATATTCTTTGAAAAAAGGAACAAATTAAATAATTAAATAAAAAATCGAATTACCGAGAAAATTGTATTTTACCTTGGCAAAATTATTTCAACACTTCCAGCTGATTCTTCCAATTTTTTTAATAATTTTTCAATTTCTTTTTTTATGTCATGGCAACTTTTTTTATCATCTCCATCAATTTTATAAACTAAAGTCGTTATCAAACCTTCTAGTAAATATAAGGCAGTTAATTGGTTAACAACACAAGCATTAGCATCCAACTGATAAAGCTCTTTAATTTTTGAATACCAAAATGTGGCTTTCTCCCAATTATGATTTCTAACACACCATAGCCACATAGTTACACAATAATGATTCCGTGCTGCCTCATCTTTAATATTTATAAAATCTTCTTGTGCCATTCCTTCACCAAATCTCTCACATACATCGTAGGGTATGATAACATGACCAGTTTCCAAATGGAA
The DNA here is from genome assembly GCA_037414755.1 of Lydus trimaculatus. Lineage (NCBI taxonomy): Eukaryota > Metazoa > Arthropoda > Insecta > Coleoptera > Meloidae > Lydus > Lydus trimaculatus. Next base: position 110 of record JAZBGY010000640.1, on the reverse strand, counting down.
AGATACACATTGAGCCAAATACCATAAGCTTCCTGATTGATCATGGTTATGTTCAGTAAACGAGCGTAACTTGTCTAAGATATCTATTGCCGCATCTACATGCTTATTTA